>JAJIBD010004719.1:62500-115823 GCA_021461705.1 Cryptotis parvus | reverse complement strand
GGACACACACAGATGCTCACAGACACAGACGGACACACACACAGACACACACGAACACACACAGATGCTCACAGACACACACGGACATACACAGACACACACACAGACACACGGACACACAAGACGCTCCCAGACACACACAGACGCCTCCCAGACACACACAGACACACACGGACACACAGGACACACACAGATGCTCACAGACACAGACGGACACACACACAGACACACACGAACACACACAGATGCTCACAGACACACACAGACACACGGACACACACAGATGCTCACAGACACACACGGACATACACAGACACACACACAGACACACGGACACACACAGACGCCTCCCAGACACACACAGAGCGCTCCCAGACACACACAGACACACACGGACACACACGGACACACACAGATGCTCACAGACACAGACGGACACACAGACACACACGAACACACACAGATGCTCACAGACACACACAGACACACACGGACACACACAGATGCTCACAGACACACACGGACATACACAGACACACACACAGACACACGGACACACACAGACGCTCCCAGACACACACAGACGCTCCCAGACACACACAGACACACCGACGGACACACGGACACACACAGATGCTCACAGACACAGATGGACACACACACAGACACACACGAACACACACAGACGCTCCCAGACACACACAGACACACACACAGACACAGACGGACAGACACAGACACACACAGACACACACACAGACACACGCAACACACACAGATACTCCCAGACACACACACACAGACACACCACGACACACATAGACGGCTCCCAGACACACACAGACACAGACACACAGACGCTCCCAGACACACACAGACACAGACACAGACACACAGACACACACAGACACACAGACACACACACAGACACACACAGACACACCGGACACACGGACACAGACACACAGACACACAGCAGCGCAGTGGCCCGTTGCATGCAGGCTTCTGTGAGCAGCAGGAGAGCAGGCGGCTCGGTCCTGTGTAAGGGCTCGTGACCTGGGCACGACGGTCACCCAGGTAAGTGTGGGAGAGGCACCCGGCGCCCACCCGGCGTTCCAGGACGTGTCCAGGGCGCTGCTGCCCAGCCTCTAACTGTCCCTCTGTGTACAGCGACGCACGGGACTGCCGGGCACCCCACACGTGATGCGGGTCCGTGTGTGTCTGTGTGTGTGTGTCTGTGCTGACTGGACCCACAGCCTGACTCCGGATCCGGGTTTCCTGCAGAATCAAGGGAAGCCTGGGCACAGCCACAGTCCAGCGCGGAGGGCCCTTGTGTTGCCTGTGCTGGCCCTGAGTCCATCCCCGGCATCCCATAGGGTCCCCTGAGCACTCAGCCTCTGATTGGTCCTCTATAAGCCCTTATTTGCATACCCACTCCGATTGGCTCCCCACATCCCGTCATTTGTATACAGACACATCTTTAGTCTCATTAAATGCAATCTGATTGGTCCTCTATAAACCCTTATTTGCATACCCAGTCCGATTGGCTCCCCACATCCCGTCATTTGCATACAGACACATCATCTGCAGTCTCATTGGTCGGATGCAACCTGATGCCTTTTGGTGCACACCCAGCGATGCTCAGGGGCTCCCCTGGCTCTGCACTCAGGAATTACTCCTGGGGGTGCTCGGGGACCCTATGGGATGCTGGGATGGAACCAGGTTGGTCACGTGCAAGGCAAACGCCCTCCCTGCTCTACTATAGCTCTGGCCTCTGATTGGTCCTCTATAAATCCTTATTTGCATACCCAGTCCAATTGGTTCCCCCCCATCCCGTCATTTGCATACACACATCTGCAGTCTCATGGGTCGGATGCAATCTGATTGGTCCTCTCTAAACCCTTATTTGCATACCCACTCCGATTGGTTCCCCCCATCCCCGTCATTTGCATACAGACCCATCTGCAGGCTCATGGGTCAGATGCAATCCGATTGGTCCTGTATAAACCCTTATTTGCATACCCATTCCGATTGGCTCCCCACATCCCGTCATTTGCATACAGACACATCTGCAGTCTCATGGGTCGGATGCAATCTGATTCGGTCTCTATAAACCCTTATTTGCATACCCAGTCCGATTGGTTCCACATCCCGTCATTTACATAGACACACCTGCAGTCTCATGGGTTGGATGCAATCTGATTGGACCTCTATAAACCCTTATTTGCATACCCAGTCCGATTGGTTCCCAACATCCCGTCATTTGCATACAGACACATCTGCAGTCTCATGGGTCAGATGCGATCTGATTGGTCCTCTATAAACCCTTATATGCATACCCAGTCCGATTGGTTCCCAACATCCCGTCACTTTGCATACAGACCCATCTGCAGGCTCATGGGTCCTATGCGATCTGATTGGTCCTCTCTAAACACTTATTTGCATACCCAGGTAGGCCGCGCCAGGTAAGAGCTGCGCAGGCTGTTGGACTCTTGCTCCTGCCCAAAGTGCGGACTTTGCAGCCCCTGGAGGGCCATGCAGCATCGTGGCACTTTCTGGGGCTTCTATAAAGGGTGAGTCCCACCCCACCCCAGCTCAGGGCAAGCCCCCCAGCAGGACCCCCAAAGCAAAGGCCGGGAGGGACGGGGTAGGTGGACCCTCACGTCCTTGTCCTTCACTCTCTGCATCCCTCAGAGCTGTGTGCAACCCCGCCCCCACTGCGGATGGTGGCCCCCAGCCCCCAACCCGTATCCCATTAGAAATCAATTAATCCCGGCCTGCTCAGAGCCCCCGGCCCCCGCCCCGGAGCTGGGCTGCGGCAGCTCGGATGCATTTAGAACCCGGCCTAAGTAGTCACCAGGGACCCGCTGTGTAAACAGCAGCAAGGATGATGCCGGGTCCCCAGGGGCCTTCACGCTGGCCCTAATTAAATAAAACGTGCTTGAGCAGGAGCAGAGAATCTGTCTGGGCCCCCTCGCACACACAGGGTGGCTCTGGGGCTGGGCCCAGGCTCAGGGCACTCACAGTGTGACATGGACAGACCAGACGGACGGACACCAGGCCCTGTCTGCAGCCGGCCTGCAGACAGGGAGCAGAGTCTGTGTGGGACCCCCTAAGGCTGCAATCTGCAAAGAGCAAGGCTTGCAGGCAAAGAATGCACTTGCAAAAAGCTTTTCTTTTATTTCCCCGCCATAAATATCTGTAAGTGTAGGAAGAGCTCCCTTCCAGAGTCAGGGACCTGTCTTGTTTGCCAAGGCATCGAAAATCAGATGGGCTGGACATGTAATGCGATTTGGAGACGACCGCTGGACTAGAGCCGTTACCGACTGGATCCCATGGGATGTCAAAAGATCACGTGGCCGCCCACCTACAAGATGGTCAGACTTCTTCATCAAGACCCTGAAGGAATGGTTTGAGGCTCTTTGTATTCCTGAATCAACCAGATGCCATTGGGCTACATTGGCACATGATAGGGTCCAATGGAAACATTACTGGTGCCCGCTCGAGGAAATCGATGAACGACGGGATTCAAGTGATCTAGTGATCTAGGAGGAAGAGCTGGAATGGACACACAGAGACCCAGAGAAGAGGAAACTCGTGCATCGGCTTGTAGCTGCAAGGCAGTGCTTTAAAAAACAAGGCATCAGGCGCCCAGGGGCATTGCCCGAGAGGATGCCAGGCCCTGAAACAGAGTTGGCGTGTTCAGTGTGGAGGGAGGACGGAGCTGCCCACCCAGAGCCTGTGGCCAGCACGTGTGAGTTGGAGGAGTTGGTCCCCACCCATCCCAGCATCCCATAGGGTCCCCGAGCACCCCCAGGAGTAATTCCTGAGCGCAGAGCCAGGAGCAACCCCTGAGCATCGCTGGGTGTGACCCAAATAAAGCCTAAAATAAATAAATAATTAAATAAATAAATAAAGGATGAATAATAAATGAATGAATGAATGGATGAGTGAATAATATCCTGTCAGGGTCAGATCATTAGCACAGCAGGGAGGGCGTTTGCCTTGCACGTGACCAACCTGGTTCCATCCCAGCATCCCATAGGGTCCCCCGAGCACCCCCAGGAGTAATTCCTGATGCAGAGCCAGGAGCAAGCCCTGAGCATCGCCAGTGCAGGGGATTGACAGCAGTTGTACAAAGTCACATACACAAGCCACCGGCACCCACAGCTTTGTAAATCTCGCTTCTTTCCTTCACCTGCTTTTATTTTAAAACTCAAGTGGTCCAAGGCTGGTCCCCAAGGCTGCGTGTTGGGACCTGCCTGCACCCAGCACTGTATTATATATATACATATATAATATAATATATATTATATATATCACACACACACACACACACACACACACACACACACATATATATATATATATATATATATATATATATATATATATATATATACCCTCATCCCAGCTGAGTCTCATAGGGCCCAGAGCCAGCTGCTTCACCCACATCTGCTGTCTGGGGGCTGACAGGGAGCGCCCCGGACCCCAATCAAGCAGGGTCCTTGCAAACACGAAGAGGCACAAGGCCAGCAGAGCACGGGGCCATTAATGAGATCCACACCAGCCCGGCCCAGCTCCACGAGCCGCCGGCCTCCGGCCTTCTCCCGCCAGTTATTAGCCGTCAGTTCTAATCGGTGGCAGCAATCATGGGCTGGCCGGGTGGACACGTATCCACACCTCTGTCCTCACCGTGCTGAGTCTCTCCTGGAGGCTTCTCTGGTTCAGGGTCAGAGCTGAGAGAGCGGCCTGGGCCGGGACCCAGGGAGGGGACAGGAAGGTCAGCTTCAGGGGAAAGTGCGTTGGGGAAAAGGGGTAAAATGGAAATGAAAGGACCAGGGGTCTCATAGGCGTACCTGACCTCTGGTGGTCCGTATCTGGCTGGCTCGCCCCTCTCCCAGCCAGCAGATGCCACGTTCTCCCTCAAACACACAGCTCACCTTCTGTCTCTCCTCCTCCTCACATCTCTCAAAGCCAGTTTCATTCAATTAAATAAAATGATCTGGCTTGAGACGCCTGGACGTGAATGCATTGGAAACTCTAAAGAACATTGGCAAAGGATTTCTTATATAGATGTGTGTATATGTATATATAAGGTTTGATTTCTGGCAGGAAAACGCGGTCACTATCCGCATAAGGTCCATACACAGAACACAACGCACTGTGGGATGTTTCGGCTGGAGCTGAGCACTAACTGAGCTACAATGAGTACAGGCATAGACAGTGTTGTATTAAGTGACCAGAGGTACTTTCACCTGTATCACTTTGTTGGTCTTCCTGTTGTTCATCGATTTGCTCGAGCGGGCACCAGTAACGTCTCCATTCATTGGGAATGAGGTCCATTATTGTGACTAGTTCTCTTTAATATTTTATTATACCACCGTGAGATATACAATTACAAAGATGTTCATACAATGTTCATGGTTGGGTTTCAGGCATAGAGTGATCCAGCACCCGTTCCTCCACCAGTGCCCATTTCCCACCACCAATGTCCCCGATTCCCTCCCCCTCCCTCAGCCTGCCGCTATGGCAGGTTCTTTATTTCTTTCTCTTTGTCTCTCTCTCTTAATCTTTTCCTTCCCTTCCACATTGTGGATTACAATACATATGTTAAGAGGTTATCATGTGTATCTTTTTAATTTTTTTTTTTTGCTTTTTGGGTCACACCCGGCGATGCCCAGGGGTTACTCCTGGCTCTGCACTCAGGAATTACTCCTGGCGGTGCTCGGCGGACCATATGGGATGCTGGGGATGGAACCCGGGCCGGCACAGGCTGGCCACGTGCAAGGCAAATGCCCTACCCGCTGGGCTATTGCTCCGGCCCCTCATGTGTATCTTTTGCCTGTATTTAATGCTCAGTTCTAGGTTGGTATTAGCACTTTTGACAATTATTAGCACACTGTTCCTGTCTCTGTCTTATCTAGCCTCTGACTCCCACATGTTTGTGATAACTTCCACTTTTGACAAGACCTCCTGATCCATGTTTCGCCAGACCTTGGATATTGGTATCATAATATGTACATATATATTTATGTCATGCAAATAAATGCAGTCATTCTATATCTTATTGTGACTACTTTTGGAATATCGAATACACCACGGGAGCCTGCCAGGCTCTGCCGTGGCTCTGGGCTCATCCCAGGGGCCCAGATCTTTGTCTATGTCAGACCATCCACCATCCAGGGCCCCGGGGCAGAGCCCTGGGTGTAGACAAGCCTGTCTCCTGTCTGCCACCTGCTGGCGCAGCTGGGCACCGCAGCCACACCTGCAACACCTCAAGGGGCAGAGCTACTGTATGTAGCTTGAAATCATAGCAAAACCAGTCGTCACAAATTACATTTTACACATGCATTTTCTGATCATTTATCTGCCCAGTCCTTTAACGTTTGTTGGGATGAGTGATGTGAAATAAGTTTGTTATGTGTCTGCCAAAGGGGGCAGACTGGGGGGCCGGGGCAACAGCACAGCGGGAGGGCGTTTGCCTTGCACACGGCCATCCCAGGTTCAATTCCCAGCATCCCATAGGGACCCCTGAGCACCGCCAGGAGTAAATCTTGAGTGCAGAGTCAGGAGGGGAAATTAACATAACATAACATAACATAGCATAACATAACATAACATAACATAACATAACATAACATAGCATAACATAACATAACATAACATAACAAACATAACATAACATAACATAACATAACATAATATAACATAACATAACATAACATAACATAACATAACATAACATAACATAACATAAATAACATAACATAATATAACATAACATAACATAACATAACATAACATAACATAACATAACATAACATAACATAACATAACATAACATAACATAACATAACATAACATAACATAACATAACATAACATAACATAACATAACATAAAAACATAACATAACATAATATAACATAACATAACATAACATAACATAACATAACATAACATAACAAATATAACATAACATAACATAAACATAACATAACATAACATAACATAACATAACATAACATAAACATAACATAACATAACATAACATAACATAACATAACATAACATAACATAACATAACATAACAAACATAACATAACAATAACATAACATAATATAACATAACATAACATAACATAACATAACATAACATAACATAACATAAATAACATAACATAACATAATATAACATAACATAACATAACATAACATAACATAACATAACATAACATAACATAACATAACATAACATAAATAACATAACATAACATAACATAACATAACATAACATAACATAACATAACATAACAAACATAACATAACATAACATAACATAACATAACATAACATAACATAACATAACATAACATAACATAACATAACATAACATAACATAACATAAACATAACATAACATAACATAACATGACATAACATAACAACATCACTGTATCACTGTCACTGTATCACTGTCTTCCCGTTCATCATTGATTTGCTCGAAGCGGGCACCAGTAACATCTCCATATGTCCTGTCTCATGCTAGTAGAGCCCAAGGGCACCTGCTTGCTCCAGGAACATAAAGAGCCTCAAACCATTCCATCAGGTCATGGGAATGAGGTCTATAATTGTTACAGGTATTTGGCACGTCAAATATGACACGGGTAGCTTGCCAGGCTCTGCCGTACGGGTAGCATACTCTTATAGTCATCTCTAAATCCAGCATTAGCAGCTCTGCCCCATGTCTGAGAGTCTCTGGATCAGCATACCTGGGCCGGATTTAAAAATGACTGCTGCAGGGTGGATCTGATGAGCCAGGCTGTGATAGGCTGGTCTGCTGGGTGGAGTTCTGATGAGAGAGAAGTCCGGATGTGGAAAATGGAGGCCCTCATGGAGTGGGGGTCGTCTGGCTTGTTGTGAGGCTCTGCTGGGGTGGCGGGCCAGGACTAGAACCCACCATCCCTCCTGGGCGCCTCATGAGCGGCTGGGCACAGGGAGAGCCAGTAGCAGCCCCACTCCATGAGGCTGACCTGGAGATTGTGTGTGTGTCTGTCTATATGTCCACCTGGAGATTATCTGTGTATGTGTGTGTATATTCCCACCTGGGAATATATGTATATAAATATATATTTATATAATGTTATATAAATATTATAATTTATATTCTATATTATGATATGATATGTAGTATAAACGCACGCGTCCCGTGGTGGTGTCTGGTGCTTTATGATCCTGTCTGTTCCGCTGCCTGTCCCCACACCGACACACACCCCGCCGCACGGCTGCGGTCCCCAGCAGAAAGCAAAAGAGGCAGTCGGAAAGCAGAGATGAGGCCGGTGTGCACCGATCGCTGTAAGTGACACACATTTACTTGTATCTCTGTCCCGGGCGGGGACCCATCTCAGCCCCCTGTTTCTGCCACCTCATCAACCATTAGGAAATTAAACTTCATAAGCAATAGACCTCGGCCGGGCGTGGACGCATGGGCCTGGAGACGGTTTCATCTGTCCCGCTCCTCGTGCACACACAGGCTGGGCCTTTGAATAAAACTCATTTCATTAGCGGCCCTTGTTGTTGTTTGGTGTGTGTGTGTGTGTGTGTGTGTGTTGAGGGGGGACGTGGTGCATGCAGGGTCTGTGCATGGGGGTACAGGGAGCCCCAGCTGGCCACGCTGTGAGCACCACCAGGCGATTGCTGAGCTTAGAACGTCCGCAGCACTGGGCACATTTCCAGACTTAACATGTGAATCTACAACCCTCTTCTCCCCACCCAGGACAGAAACTAAACCCCCACAGACACCCCAATACCGAGACCTGGGCTACCCGTGCTTGGAAGGACCCAGAAGGGTCTCACAGACCCGGTTGTGGCCAGACCCGACTGTGTTCACAGCCTTGAGGGTTTCTGTGGCTACGTCAAATCTCACCCATGTTGAGGGGGCGAGCCCTGTATGCACCCCGTAAATCAATCCCCAGCCCGGCCTGCCCGCCCGGCCCCACGCCTCGGTAATTAATCAGATCCAGAGTGAGGACTGCGTTCCCCGGGCTGTTGGGGATGTGGACCCCCCAGAGCGGCCGCACAGAGGGCAGACGCAGGGAGCAGCAACGCCGAGACGCTATGCAATGGATTCGGTTATTGCACAGAAGGTGATGTAAGGTGCACGTTGGCACAGTCACAGGATGTGGAGAGCTGGGCGGGCACCGTGGACACAGGAGCAGCTGAGATGTAGAATATTGTGGGTATATTCTTGGCAGGGGGCACACACGCAGTCTCCAGGTGGGAATATACACACACATACACAGATAATCTCCAGGTGGGCATATAGACAGACACACACAATCTCCAGGTCAGAATACAAACACACACAGACAATCTCCAGGTGGGAATACACACACACAGATAATCTCCAGATGAGCATATAGACAGACACACACAATCTCCAGGTCAGAATACAAACACACACAGACAATCTCCAGGTGGAAATACACACACATATACACAGATAATCTCCAGATGGGCATATAGACAGACACACACACAATCTCCAGGTCAGAATACAAACACACACAGACAATCTCCAGGTGGGAATACACACATACACAGATAATGTCCAGATGGGCATATAGACAGACACAGACAATCTCCAGGTGGGAATACACACACACACACATACACAGATAATCTCCAGATGGGCATATAGACAGACACACACACAAATCTCCAGGTCAGAATACAAACACACACAGACAATCTCCAGGTGGGAATACACACACACATACACAGATAATGTCCAGATGGGCAATATAGACAGACAGACAGACACAGACAATCTCCAGGTGGGAATACACACACACACATACACAGATAATGTCCAGATGAGCATATAGACAGACACACACACACAATCTCCAGGTCAGAATACAAACACACACAGACAATCTCCAGGTGCGAATACACACACATACACAGATAATGTCCAGATGGACATATAGACAGACACACACACACAATCTCCAGGTCAGAATACAAACACACACAGACAATCTCCAGGTGCGAATACACACACATACACAGATAATGTCCAGATGGGCATATAGACAGACACACACAATCTCCAGGTGGGAATACACACACATGCACAGATAATCTCCAGGTGGGCATATAGACAGACACACACAATCTCCAGGCCAGAAATAAACACACACAGACAATCTCCAGGTGGGAATACACACACACACATACACAGATAATGTCCAGATGGGCATATAGACAGACACACACACACAATCTCCAGGTCAGAATACAAACACACACAGACAATCTCCAGGTGGGAATACACACACACATACACAGATAATCTCCAGGTGGGCATATAGACAGACAGACACACACAGACAATCTCCAGGTGGGAATACACACACACACATACAGATAATGTCCAGATGGGCAATATAGACAGACAGACAGACACAGACAATCTCCAGGTGGGAATACACACACACATACACAGATAATGTCCAGATGAGCATATAGACAGACACACACACAATCTCCAGGTCAGAATACAAACACACACAGACAATCTCCAGGTGCGAATACACACACATACACAGATAATGTCCAGATGGGCATATAGACAGACACACACACACAATCTCAGGTCAGAATACAAACACACACAGAAAATCTCCAGGTGGGAATGCACACACACATACACAGATAATGTCCAGATGGGCATATAGACAGACACACACAATCTCCAGGTGGGAATACACACACACATGCACAGATAATCTCCAGGTGGGCATATAGACAGACACACACAATCTCCAGGCCAGAATACAAACACACACAGACAATCTCCAGGTGCGAATACACACACACACATGCACAGATAATCTCCAGGTGGGCATATAGACAGACACACACAATCTCCAGGTCAGAATACAAACACACACAGACAATCTCCAGGTGCGAATACACACACACACATGCACAGATAATCTCCAGGTGGGCATATAGACAGACACACACAATCTCCAGGTCAGAATACAAACACACACAGACAATCTCCAGGTGGGAATACACACACACATACACAGATAATCTCCAGATTGGCATATAGACAACACACACACAATCTCCAGGTGGGAATACACACACGTACACACATATACAGATAATCTCCAGATGGGCATATAGACAGACACACACACAATCTCCAGGTCAGAATACAAACACACACAGACAATCTCCAGGTGGGAATACACACACATACACAGATAATCTCCAGATGGACATATAGACACACACACAGTCTATCTCAGGTGCACGTAGCCGCACAGTCTCAGGGAGGCTGGTATAAATACCGACCTAGTACACAGGTCATCAAAGGCGGCTCTACAGGCACGCACACAGCGGGTCCAGGTGTTGACAGTACAGAGAGCCACACAAAGCCTGCATGTAGGTGGAGGTAGGTCCAGCGGGCGACCTACAGATACAGACAGGTAGATGGAACTCATCCACTTGGGTGATACGCACGTGTGCAAAGGCGCGTATACTCCAGTGATAGATCTGTGTGCACTCAGCTGATCCATACCCACGTGAATCAGGCGCATGCACACGGCGAGAGGTGTGCGCCTCTGGTGTACGTGAGGTTCCCGTGGGGCTCTGGGTGGCGTCTTGGCCCTGCTGCTGCTTGGGAGGCTGACGGAGTGAGGCAGCCGTGTGTGTGTGTGTTCTTGTCCCATGACCCCACTGTGCCCACAGAGATGGGCACACACCTGACTGCCAGCATCCCCGGCGGTGTTGCAAGCCCTGAGCGCCTCGTGCCCAGGTTGCAAGGAGAAACGTGCAGGTCTGACATCCATGCTGCACTTCTCAAATGGGCTCACGTGGCCATGCGCCCCAAATCCACACACTGGGATTGAGTGGAGACACCTGGGCAGGTACACACCTACCTCTTTGTAGCACATACCTGGGCAGGTACACGCTCACCTGGGCAGGTACGCACTTTACCGAGAAGGTACACACCTGTGCACACACACCTGTGCACACACACTTGGGCAGGTATACACCCACCTGTGCACACACACACCTGAGCAGGTACGCACATCCACCTGGAAGGTACACCCCACCTGGGCAGGTATATACCCACCTGTGTGTTCACACACTGGGATTGAGTGGAGACACCTGGGCACGCACACACCCACCTCTGTGTAGCACATACCTGGGCAGGTACACACCCACCTGGGCAGGTACGCACTTACCTGAGAGGTACACACCTGTGCACACACACCTGGGCAGGTATACACCCACTTGAGCAGGTACGCACATCTACCTGGAAGGTACACACCCACCTGGGCAGGTATATACCCACCTGTGTGTTCACACATAGTGGGCAGGTACACACCCACATGGGCAGGTATGCACTTACCTGAGAAGGTACACACACCTGGGCAGGTACACACCTAGACAGGTACACACACCACCTGGACAGGTACACACCCATCTAGGCAGGTACACACCCACCCGGGCAGGTACACACTTACCTGAGAAGGTACACACACCTGGGCAGGTACACACACCTAGACAGGTACACACACCACCTGGACAGGTACACACCCATCTAGGCAGGTACACACCCACCTGGGCAGGTACACACTTACCTGAGAAGGTACACACACCTGGGCAGGTACACACACCTAGACAGGTACACACACCACCTGGACAGGTACACACCCATCTAGGCAGGTACACACCCACCTGGGAAGGTACGCACTTACCTTGAGAAGGTACACAAACCTGGGCAGGTACACACACCTAGACAGGCACACACAGCACCTGGACAGGTACACACCCATCTAGGCAGGTACACACCCACCTGGGCAGGTACACACTTACCTGAGAAGGTACACACACCTGGGCAGGTACACACACCTAGACAGATACACACACCACCTAGACAGGTACACACCCGTCTAGGCAGGTACACACCCACCTGGGCAGGTATACACTTACCTGAGAAGGTACACACACCTGGGCAGGCACACACACCTAGACAAGTTCACACACCACTTAGACAGGTACACACCCACCTGAGCAGACACACCTGGACAGGTACACACCCACTTGAGCATGTACACACTCACCAGGGCAGGTACACACTCACCTGAGCAGACAAACCTGGACAGGTACACACCCACCTGGGCAGGTACATGCACCTGGGGAGGTACACACTCCCCTGTGTCTACACACACCTAGGCAGGTACACACCCCGGCAGGTACACATTCCTATGTGCACACACACCTGGGCAGGTACACACCTGTGTATACACACACCTAGGCAGGTATACACCCCTGTGTATACATACAGCTAGGCAGGTACACACCTGTGTATACATACACCTAAGCAGGTACACAGCCACCTGTGTATACGCACACACCTAGGCAGGTACACAGCCCACACACTCCTACCAGTGCAAGAAGAGCAAAACACACACTTGCCAACCCACTGGGGGCTTCCCGGGCACCTCCCACCGCACTCCCGAAGAGTGCTCAGGCCGTGATGACGGGACCGTGGCCTCCCTGGAGCCGGGCGTGCCCTCGCTGGGCTCAGCCGTCTGTGCAGTCAAGGCCTGTCTGTCGCCGCTGGCCCCCGGGACGTGAGGACCCCATTAGCGCCTGGTTTGCAGGGCTGCGGAGGAGACCCCACAAGACAGATGGGTCCGAGCTCGCCCGGCGATTAACACGATTCATTTTGTCCCTCGGCCCGGCTCTGGTCAACGGTCAGTAATTGGCCACGGAGGGCAGAGTCGCGGGCGGCCGTGCGGTGCCCTGTTATTGCCGTATTGATTCCCGTGACCCCGTCCTGCTGGGGCATGTGGAGGGAGGGCTCGGGCGGTCTCTAAGAGTGCAGGGGGTCACGGCCGCCGCACACGCCCAGGCGGGCACTGATAAGAATGACCCTTTGCTAGGAAGAGAGTGGGCTTAAAGGACCAGCCAGGTGCCCGGGATACAGGCGGCCGTTGCGGCTGTGTGTGGGATTGTGCAAACCACAGCAGGGAAGAGATAAAACGGCAACTCAGGGGTCCCCGTGCCTGAGCCACACACAGACCCAACTCCCTAAGCCCACCTCCTTCAGGGGAGAGCCATCCTGGACACAAGCAGCCTGGCGCCGTGGGACCCTGCACGCTGCCACCAGGTTCAGGAGAGGCATCAGGGACAAGCCCCAGGGACGCACAGGGGAAGGAGGGAGAGCCCGTAGGGGGAGAGTGGGAGAGCCCTGAGCTGAAAGGCTTTGAGGAGTCGCTGGCATCAGGGTCTGTCCAGGGCTCACCCGAGACAGCAACTCTGCTTCTGCAGGCTCACCTGAGCAGGCAGGGCACAGACTCACCTGCGCACACCTGTCTCCGCCTGTGTCTGGAGCTAACCTGCACACGCCTGTCCCAGCCTGTGTCTGGAGCTCACCTGCACACGCCTGTCCCCGCCTGTGTCTGCAGCTCACCTGCACACGCCTGTCCCTGCCTGTGTCTGGAGCTCACCTGCACACGCCTGACCCCGCCTGTGTCTGGAGCTCACCTGCACACGCCTGTCCCCGCCTGTGTCTGGAGCTCACCTGCACACGCCTGTCCCCATCTGTGTCTGGAGCTCACGTGCACGCACCTGTCCCCGCCTGTGTCTGGAGCTCACCTGCACACGCCTGTCCCCACCTGTGTCTGGAGCTCACCTGCACACGCCTGTCCCCGCCTGTGTCTGGAGCTCACCTGCACACGCCTGTCCCCCTTCTGTGTCTGGAGCTCACCTGCACACGCCTGTGCCTGCCTGTGTCTGGAGCTCACCTGCACACGCCTGTCCCCATCTGTGTCTGGAGCTCACGTGCACGCACCTGTCCCCCGCCTGTGTCTGGAGCTCACCTGCACACGCCTGTCCCCACCTGTGTCTGGAGCTCACCTGCACACGCCTGTCCCCGCCTGTGTCTGGAGCTCACCTGCACACGCCTGTCCCCCTTCTGTGTCTGGAGCTCACCTGCACACGCCTGTCCCCCGTCTGTGTCTGGAGCTCACCTGCACACGCCTGTCCCCGCCTGTGTCGGGAGCTCACCTGCACACACCTGTCCCCACCTGTGTCTGGAGCTCACCTGCACACGCCTGTCCCTGCCTGTGTCTGGAGCTCACCTGCACCCGCCTGTGCCCGCCTGTTCCTACACCTACACAGCCTCCTTCCCGGGGACCCTGTCCCAGCGTGTTGTAGCCTCTGCCCCTCACCTTGTTGCTTCTCTGCCCCCGTGTGTGGGCTATGAGTGATGTTTCTGCCCTCCGAGGCTTGTTCCCTCGCACACCTGCTGGGCTGCCCCTATGGGCACCTTCTCGTCTCCTAGAAGCCATTACTGACCCCCTCTGGGCTGCAAAGCCTGAGTCAGTCACTAGTGACCCTCTGCTGGGGGCCATGAGGAGGTCCCAGAAGCCCTCCATGGTGATGGTCAGTCCTTTCTGCAGGTGGCTCGTGCTGGGGATGCCCCGCTGGGGACCTTCTTCCCAGCTCCTCCCCGGTACCAGGTCTAGGAATTCTCAGGGCTGCTGCCCTGCCCTGGCCCTAAACCTGCTTTTCTGGAGCGCTTGAAGCAAGTGCTCCGAGACTAGCACCCAGACCCTCCGCCTCCCTGCTGCTGACTTTGCCAGCTTGGATGATTGTTTTGTCTCGTTTTATTTTGTTTGGTGGGGGATGGAGGTTTGAGGCCACGCCCTGTGGTACTCGGGACTGCTCCTAGCTCAGTGCTCGGGACCCCCTCCCGGCGGTGCTGGAGGCATTAGAACCCAGCACTGCTCCTGCTTAGGCACACACACTCGCCCACAAATGCACGTACACGAACGCCCACACACGCATCACAGACACACCCTGGCACATATGTGCTCACACACTCACGTTGGATAACCCTCTTATAGGATTAGAGTTTAGGATTCGGAACCTGGCGGGGCGGCTCTAAAAAGGGCCCCAGGGATGCATCCTTGGGGGCTTCCTGGCACCTGGGCGGGGGCCAATACCAGGCCACAGGGTCATAGGGCCAAGGTCATGACCCTGAGGTGTTATCAGGCTGAACTGGTGCTCCCCTGGGGCTCTTTGTATAGCCACCGTGCCAGTGTCAGAATCCTGAACTTCTGTGTTAACTGTCATCCAACATGCTCACACACACACACACACACACACACAGAAGCAACAACACACACAGCTGGCTGGCAGGGGAGACACTCTCTTCCTGCAGAGCCACGGCGGCACCTGAGGGAGAGAGAGAGGGAGAGAGACTGAGCGAGAGGAAGGAGAGAGGGAGAGAAAAGGAAGAGAGGGGAGAGAGAGAAAGAGAGGGAGGAAGAGGGAGAGAGAGAGAGGCAAAGTGTCTGCCATAGAGGCAGGCTGGGGTAGGGGGAGGGAATCAGGGGACATTGGTGGTGGGAAATGGGCACTGGTGGAGGGACGGTGCTGGATCACGCTATGCCTGAAACCCAACCATGAACATCCTTGTAATTGTTTATCTCACCGTGGTATAATAAATTTCTTTCAAAAAATATCCCTGCAAATTGTAATGGCAGATTAAAACTCACCACTGAATATACACAAAGAGACTTAAGTGATTAACTCTAACTATCTGCAGGGCTAGCCACAATGTGTAAAATAAGAGGGAGAGAGATGCAGAGACAGAGAGAGAGATAGAGAGAGAAAGAGAGGAAACTGGGGTACCTGCTATTAAGGCGGGTGGGGGATGGGAGGAGGGGTACATTGGTGGTGGAAATGGGGCACTGGTGGAGGGATGGGTGCTGGAATACTGTATTACCAAGAACCAATTATGAACACCTTTGTAATTGTGTGTTTCACTGTGGTATAATAAAAAAATTAAAAAAAACATATCCCTGCAGACGGGGTGCAGGGGGAGAGTGGGGAGGAGCGTGTCCTGCAGGCGGGGCTCCCTCCAGCCCTGGGGTCCTTCCCAGAGACACCAGAGGAGACGCAGACCCAGATAGAAGCCCCAGGCAGGCAGAGACACAGTTCAAAGTGGCGTGTAAAAGCATCTCACGCTGGTTCCCAGGTTCAGTCCCTGCCTCCCCATAGGGTACCCCAGAGCCGTGCAGGAGTGATCCCTGAGCACAGAACCAGGACCTAGTCCTGAGCAACACTGGGTGTGGCCCCCAAACAAGCAGAAACACCCAAAGAGAAAGGAGAAAAACAAGTAGAGAAGAGTGAGGGAGACGTTTACTCATGAGGATACAGACCTGGGGAGAGATGGCCAGCATGGACGGAGGAAGGGACCGTCCAGCACGTCAGGATATCCAGGGTGACGGGAGACCGCAGAGCAGAGGGAAGCGTCCAGCTGCAGCGTGGACCGTGTGGAGAAGGGCTGTGTAGCGGGTGGTCAGGAGAGCAGAGCGGGAAGGTTTCTGAGGGAACAGGCAAGCTGGCCGCAAAGACAGTGGCCGGAACCTGGTCACGAGCACAAGAGAGCCGCAGTATGGGACACCCATCGCGGAGCTGCCGAGTGCTGAAGGACGCGCCTTCGGCGGCCCTCCGTGAAGAATCTGCGTGATTCAGTTTCTCCCACGACACTTAATTTTCCCAGCGGGCACCAAGCCCGTAGCCACCCACATTCCCGGCCGAGGCTCATGTTTCTCGCTCCATGAGCAGAAATAAGAGCTGCCGCCTGGACTTGTCGCTCAGGACGGTGACGACGGACACCGGCCAGGCGGCGGCCAGCTCACACGCCCAGCGGGTCAGCTCTGAGCTCCGGAGTCGGCCGGACAGACTGATCTCTCGGACATGGGGTGTGTGCATGTCCCTGGGCTCCCAAATACACGTCAGTCGATCCTGTCTCCACTGAGGAGGCCAGAGCAGACTCTTTAAAGACAGCGTGACCCGCAGCTCTGACCCGAGCCGTGACATTTCACGGCTCTGCTGAAAGCCGGTGAGACCAGTGAGGCAGGGCAGAAACTGGAATTGGCTGATTTGGGGCATCATGAAGGAAATTGGTTCTCTTGAACCCCAAGACATGACACAGAGTCCCCTGCCCCAGCCCAAAGCAGGTTTTGGGATTTTTATTTTTTGTTTGTTCGTCCAAGAGACAACACAGAGCAGGGACGGAGACTTGTTGTGCATGCAGGCAACCCAGATTTGAGCCCTAGTACTACCTTCAGGCGTCCAAACTCCACTGGGAGTCAGCTCTGAGCACAGAGCCCAGAGCCTAGAGTGAGCTGTGAGCACAGAGCCAGGAGTCAGCCCTGAGCACAGAGCTGGGAGTCAGCTCTGAGCACAGAGCCCAGAGTAAGCTATGAGCACAGAGCCAGGAGTCAGCCCTAAGCACAGAGCCGGGAGTCAGCTCTGAGCACAGAGCCCAGAGTAAGCTATGAGCACAGAGCCAGGAGTCAGCCCTGAGCACAGAGCTGGGAGTCAGCTCTGAGCACAGAGCCCAGAGTAAGCTATGAGCACAGAGCCAGGAGTCAGCCCTGAGCACAGAGCCAGGAGTCAGCCCTAAGCACAGAGCCGGAGTCAGCCCTGAGCACAGAGCCCAGAGTAAGCTGTGAGCACAGAGCCGGGAGTCAGCCCGAGCACAGAGCGAGGAGTCATCCCTGAGCACAGAGCCGGAGTCAGCCCTGAGCACAGAGCCGGGAGTCAGCCCCATGCACAGAGCCGAGTCAGCCCCGAGCACAGAGCCGGGAGTCAGCCCCGAGCACAGAGCTGGGAGTCAGCTCTGAGCACAGAGCCGGGAGTCAGCCCTGAGCACAGAGCCCAGAGTAAGCTGTGAGCACAGAGCCGGAGTCAGCCCCGAGCACAGAGCGAGGAGTCATCCCTGAGCACAGAGCCGGGAGTCAGCCTTGAGCACTGGAGCCGGGAGTCAGCCCTGAGCACAGAGCCGGAGTCAGCCCCGAGCACAGAGCCGGGCATCAGTAGAGCACCATCAGACAAGCCCCAAATCAATTTGTTCTCTCTTGTGTGTGTTACTTTCTCTCTTTCCCTTCTGCCTCAAAACTTCCAATTAAACCCATATTTTAACATTTTTTTGCTTTTTGGGTCACACTCAGCGATGCTCAGGGGTTGCTCCTGGCTCTGCACTCAGGAATTACTCCTGGTGGCGCTGGGGGACCCTATGGGTTGCCGGGATCAAACCCAGGACAGCCGTGTGCAAAGGCAAACACCTCCCCATTGGACTATTGCTCTGGCCCCTTTTTTAACTTTTTTGCTTAAGAAAATAAACCTCTTCCCAGGGGCTGGAGCGATAGCCCAGCGGTAGGGCGTTTGCCTTGCCTGCGGCCGGCTTGTGCCGGCCTGGGTTCGATTCCCGGCATCCCATATGGTCCCCCGAGCACCGCCAGGAGTGATTCCCTGAGTGCAGAGCCAGGAGTAACCCCTGAGCATTGCCGGTGTGACCCAAAAAAAAAAAAAAAAAAAAAAAAAAAAATAAACCTCTTCCCTTCCACGTTAGGGCTGTACTCCGGGCTTACAGCTCCAGGTGGGCGTTGCTCTGAGCGTGGCTCTACTGTTTTCAGCAGGTCCCCAAGTGTGCTGGGCCACCCTGGTGCAGAAGGTCACTCCTTGCCAGACTAACGCTGTCCACTTAAAGCCTCAGTGGGGTGCTCTTGGATGCTGGTAGTGAAACACAGTGCAGCCACTGCAGGCGTTGGGGTGGTCACTGGCTCTGCCCAGGAGCAGTGACCGGGGTTGCTCTAAGCCCAGATGTCAGCTTGCCTCGCCGTGAGCAAAGACAGGGACTCTGCCTGTCTGGCCATTTCCCGGGTCACGTCCATCCATCATCTCACGCCCACATAAGACCCCGGAGATCAGCCTTCAAGAGGACCCACATTTTCCCCAAATCCAAGGGCATGAAGTTGACTGGAGGCACACAGGCTTGGATTGGCCACTCCGTACAAGTGCTGGCCTTCACCCAGGGTGTCATACACGGACCGAGAAAAGGACCTTAGGAAACTAGACCCAGCTACAAGCCTGCAGGAGGGCCCCCAGGGGCTGAGACTCTCACAGCTGCAGCCTGGGGACGGCGCCTCGTTGGGAACGTGGTCCCTGAAGACAGGGCACAGGGGAGAGTGAGGAGGAGCCTGTCCTGAAGGCGGGGGCCTCCTTCCAGTCCTGGGGTCCTTCCCGGAGACACCAGAGAACATTCAGACCCAGAGGAGAAGGCCTGGGCAGACGCGGCTGGACGTGGCTACTTCTGAAGGACGTGGAGAAACGGTTCTGTGCAGGAGCCTGTGGCGACTGGCGCCAGCCCACGCAGAACCGAGTTGGTCTTACTCACTGACTCGTGCATGCTGTAGCTCAGAGGGTCCAGCACCCACTCCCAGTGTCCACGGCCTCGCGGGGTGCATGGCCTGGTGGGCTCAGAGGGGACAGTATGGGACAGCCCCTTAGTCTCTGCGCAGGATCCAGGCACAGTTCACACACCCAAACCTTACACACTCTCACACGGACACACACTTAGACACACACAGATAGACATTCACACACAATCATATCTACACACAGTTCAATTGACATTGGCGCACTCACACTAGCACGCACATTCAGACGCACATTCACTCATGCACACTCACAGTAAGTGCGTGAGTGTGTCCCTGTGTAAATGTCTGAGCGTGTTAAAGTGTGAGTGTGCCAATGTCAGATTGACATGTCAGGGTGTGATACAATGTCACAGCGGCAGATATACTTACACTGTAGCAGGCACACTCACCTACAGCCTAGGGTACTCATGTCAGGGTGTGATACAACGTCACAGCGGCAGATATACTTACACTGCAGCAGGTGATCTCACCTACAGCCTAGAGTACCCATGTCAGGGTGTGATACAACGTCACAGCGGCAGATATACTTACACTGTAGCAGGCACACTCACCTACAGCCTAGGGTACTCATGTCAGGGTGTGATACAACGTCACAGCGGCAGATATACTTACACTGCAGCAGGTGATCTCACCTACAGTCTAGAGTACCCATGTCAGGGTGTGATACAACGTCAGCGGCAGATATACTTACACTGTAGCAGGGGCTTACACTTACAGCTTAGGGTACTCATGTCAGGGGTGTGATACAACGTCACAGCGGCAGATATACTTACACTGTAGCAGGTGATCTCACCTACAGCCTAGAGTACTCATGTCAGGGTGTGATACAATGTCACAGCGGCAGATATACTTACACTGTAGCAGACACACTCACCTACAGCCTAGGGTTACTCATGTCAGGGTGTGATACAACGTCACAGCGGCAGATATACTTACACTGTAGCAGGCACACTCACCTACAGCCTAGAGTACTCATGTCAGGGTGTGATACAATGTCACAGCAGCAGATATACTTACACTGTAGCAGGTGATCTCACCTACAGCCTAGGGTACTCATGTCAGGGTGTGATACAATGTCACAGTGACAGATATACTTACAGTGTAGCAGGCACACTCACCTACAGCCTAGGGTACTCATGTCAGGGTGTGATACAATGTCACAGCGGCAGATATACTTACACTGTAGCAGGCACACTCACCTACAGCCTAGGGGACTCATGTCAGGGGTGTGATACAATGTCACAGCAGCTGATATACTTACACTGTAGCAGGCACACTCACCTACAGCCTAGGGTACTCATGTCAGGGTGTGATACAATGTCACAGCGGCAGATATACTTACACTGTAGCAGGCACACTCACCTACAGCCTAGGGTACTCATGTCAGGGTGTGATACAATGTCACAGAGGCAGATATACTTACACTGTAGCAGGTGATCTCACCTACAGCCTAGGGGACTCATGTCAGGGTGTGATACAATGTCACAGCAGCAGATATACTTACACTGTAGCAGACACACTCACCTACAGCCTAGGGTACTCATGTCAGGGTGTGATACAATGTCACAGCGGCAGATATACTTACACTGTAGCGGGCACACTCACCTACAGCCTAGGGTACTCATGTCAGGGTGTGAAACAATATCACAGCGGCAGATATACTTACACTGTAGCAGGTGATCTCACCTACAGCCTAGGGTACTCATGTCAGGGTGTGATACAACGTCACAGCGGCAGATATACTTACACTGTAGCAGGTGATCTCACCTACAGCCTAGGGGACTCATGTCAGGGTGTGATACAATGTCACAGCAGCAGATATACTTACACTGTAGCAGGTGATCTCACCTACAGCCTAGGGTACTCATGTCAGGGTGTGATACAACGTCACAGCGGCAGATATACTTACACTGTAGCAGGTGATCTCACCTACAGCCTAGGGGACTCATGTCAGGGTGTGATACAATGTCACAGCGGCAGATATACTTACACTGTAGCAGGTGATCTCACCTACAGCCTAGGGTACTCATGTCAGGGTGTGATACAACGTCACAGCGGCAGATATACTTACACTGTAGCAGGCACACTCACCTACAGCCTAGGGTACTCATGTCAGGGTGTGAAACAATATCACAGCGGCAGATATACTTACACTGTAGCAGGTGATCTCACCTACAGCCTAGGGTACTCATGTCAGGGTGTGATACAACGTCACAGCGGCAGATATACTTACACTGTAGCAGGTGATCTCACCTACAGCCTAGGGTACTCATGTCAGGGTGTGATACAACGTCACAGCGGCAGATATACTTTTACACTGTAGCAGGCACACTCACCTACAGCCTAGGGTACTCATGTCAGGGTGTGATACAATGTCACAGCGGCAGATATACTTACACTGTAGCAGACACACTCACCTACAGCCTAGGGTACTCATGTCAGGGTGTGAAACAATATCACAGCGGCAGATATACTTACACTGTAGCAGGTGATCTCACCTACAGCCTAGGGTACTCATGTCAGGGTGTGATACAACGTCACAGCGGCAGATATACTTACACTGTAGCAGGTGATCTCACCTACAGCCTAGGGGACTCATGTCAGGGTGTGATACAATGTCACAGCAGCAGATATACTTACACTGTAGCAGGTGATCTCACCTACAGCCTAGGGTACTCATGTCAGGGTGTGATACAACGTCACAGCGGCAGATATACTTACACTGTAGCAGGTGATCTCACCTACAGCCTAGGGGACTCATGTCAGGGTGTGATACAATGTCACAGCGGCAGATATACTTACACTGTAGCAGGTGATCTCACCTACAGCCTAGGGTACTCATGTCAGGGTGTGATACAATGTCACAGCAGCAGATATACTTACACTGTAGCAGGTGATCTCACCTACAGCCTAGGGTACTCATGTCAGGGTGTGATACAACGTCACAGCGGCAGATATACTTACACTGTAGCAGGTGATCTCACCTACAGCCTAGGGGACTCATGTCAGGGTGTGATACAATGTCACAGCGGCAGATATACTTACACTGTAGCAGGTGATCTCACCTACAGCCTAGGGTACTCATGTCAGGGTGTGATACAATGTCACAGCAGCAGATATACTTACACTGTAGCAGACACACTCACCTACAGCCTAGGGTACTCATGTCAGGGTGTGATACAATGTCACAGCGGCAGATATACTTACACTGTAGCAGGTGATCTCACCTACAGCCTAGGGTACTCATGTCAGGGTGTGATACAACGTCACAGCAGCTGATATACTTACACTGTAGCAGGCACACTCACCTACAGCCTAGGGGACTCATGTCAGGGTGTGATACAATGTCACAGCAGCAGATATACTTACACTGTAGCAGGCACACTCACCTACAGCCTAGGGGACTCATGTCAGGGTGTGAGACAATGTCACAGCGGCAGATATACTTACACTGTAGCAGGCACACTCACCTACAGCCTAGAGTACTCATGTCAGGGTGTGATACAATGTCACAGCAGCAGATATACTTACACTGTAGCAGGGGCACTCACCTACAGCCTAGGGTACTCATGTCAGGGTGTGAAACAATGTCACAGCGGCAGATATACTTACACTGTAGCAGGCACACTCACCTACAGCCTAAGGTACTCATGTCAGGGTGTGATACAATGTCACAGCGGCAGATATACTTACACTGTAGCAGGCACACTCACCTACAGCCTAGGGTACTCATGTCAGGGTGTGATACAATGTCACAGCGGCAGATATACTTACACTGTAGCGGGCACACTCACCTACAGCCTAGGGTACTCATGTCAGGGTGTGAAACAATATCACAGCGGCAGATATACTTACACTGTAGCAGGTGATCTCACCTACAGCCTAGGGGACTCATGTCAGGGTGTGATACAATGTCACAGCGGCAGATATACTTACACTGTAGCAGGTGATCTCACCTACAGCCTAGGGTACTCATGTCAGGGTGTGATACAACGTCACAGCGGCAGATATACTTACACTGTAGCAGGCACACTCACCTACAGCCTAGGGTACTCATGTCAGGGTGTGATACAATGTCACAGTGACAGATATACTTACAGTGTAGCAGGCACACTCACCTACAGCCTAGGGTACTCATGTCAGGGTGTGATACAACGTCACAGCGGCAGATATACTTACACTGTAGCAGGCACACTCACCTACAGCCTAGGGTACTCATGTCAGGGTGTGATACAATGTCACAGCGGCAGATATACTTACACTGTAGCAGGTGATCTCACCTACAGCCTAGGGTACTCATGTCAGGGTGTGATACAACGTCACAGCGGCAGATATACTTACACTGTAGCAGGTGATCTCACCTACAGCCTAGAGTACTCATGTCAGGGTGTGATACAACGTCACAGCGGCAGATATACTTACACTGTAGCAGGCACACTCACCTACAGCCTAGGGTACTCATGTCAGGGTGTGATACAACGTCACAGAGGCAGATATACTTACACTGTAGCAGGGGCACTCACCTACAGCCTAGGGTACTCATGTCAGGGTGTGATACAATGTCACAGCGGCAGATATACTTACACTGTAGCAGGCGCACTCACCTACAGCCACGTGCTCACACCCCCTGCTCCACCCAGGCACGTATGTGAACATGGCACCAGGTGCCTAGCATGTAGGAGGCATGTCCGTGCACACATGTCAGTGCAGGCACGCTTTGGACACGCTCACTCCTGCTCTCCCACACGTCACATATGCTAACAGAGATCTTCACGATCTAACAGGCACACACACGGCTCTCACTGGTCACCCTCATACACACACACACACGAGGTCTGTAGCAGGAACCTGGTGTGACCTCAGCACTCTGAGAGACAAAAAAATCCCAAGGGCTGGTGCCGGTGGTGGCCAGCCCCCGCGTTCTTCCAGACAGGCTTCACCCGGCCTTGCCGCCCGGGCACCCTGGCGAAGGTGGCACAGAGGCTGCCTCAGAGACTGGAGCTGGCCAGCCCCACCCTTGCCCCGGCCTTACGTAAGGACAGAAAATCTCCAGGAAATGGTCTTGGGTTTTCAGTTGCATTTTTGCCCTCCTTTATTATTTTTTTCCTCAAAATGACTCATTTGTATCATGGCTATGCCATAGTGGAAGAATCTGGGAATTTTCCCAGAGAGAGAGAGAAGAGAGAGAGAGAGAGACAGAGACAGAGAGGAGAGAGAGGGAGCCTGCGGGAAGTGAGGCTGACTGGGCGGCCCTTCCGTGCTGTGTGGGTAGGTGGACCGAGCAGGCAGGGCCTGGGAGAGACCCACCGTCTGGGGCAGAAATGAGCCTGTGTCCCCGAGCAGCAGCAGGCACAGGCGAGAGGGGCCTTTGCGTTTTCTTTTTCTTTTTTGCCACCCTCATCCTACAGGGGCAGTAGCAGAAGGTTTTTTTTTTTAACACGCTAATACAAATATTTATAAGTTTATTTATATCTCCGTTTTACAAGACGTACATTCATCCCAGAGGCTTTGAGGGCATGCGCTATGCAGTGACATCTAAGCAAGGGGGCCAGGTGGGAGGTGAAGGGGCTTGCCGGGATCCAGTGGGGACCCCGTTTTGCACATGCGAGGCCCCCCGTAGCCGCCCACACTGCCTCTAGGCGGGACTGCAGGCTGTCGAGCAGGACGCACTCTGTGTGAGAACACACATCCCCTGAAGTGCGGGAGCTTGTGTGGCAGGGTCTTACCCCACCGCAGTGGAGACAGGGTGGGTGAGGGTGGGAGGGGCACCCCTAAATCATCTCGGCTTCTCCTAAATCAGGGGAAGGCGCAGCCGGGCAACGGGCTTGAAAAATAGAAAAACAAACGCAAGGCAGTGTGGAATTGACGTCCGCACCGTGAAAATAGCTCGTAAGCACAAAGGTGCAGCCCAGAGGAGAGAAGGGAAGGGCCCGGGCGTAAGTAAACAATATCCACACTGGCTGTAGCGTCTGGGGCGAGCCCCACCCCAACCAGGAGGGCTTGGGGTCCCTGTTCACCCAGCTCTCGCCGCAATAAATAGCGCCCGTGGCGTCTGAAATAGCAACGTCTGTACAAAACACTTACACAGAGCGTGTGGGCGCACACACACACACACACACACACACACACACACACACCCTCCAGGATAGCACAGAGTGAACTAGGGACAAGATTGTACAGCAACGCCGACTGTCCACACACACGTCTTCCATCCCTGCCCCTTCCCCATGTCCCTGTGGAGAGCTGGAGACCACCACCGTTCTCTGTGGAGAGCTGGAGACCACCAACGTTCTCCGTGGAGAGCTGGAGACCACCAACGTTCTCCGTGGAGAGCTGGAGACCACCACCCATTTCCTGTGGAGAGCTGGAGACCACCACTGTTCTCCGTGGAGAGCTGGAGACCACCACCATTTCCTGTGGAGAGCTGGAGACCACCACCCATTTCCTGTGGAGAGCTGGAGACCACCACCGTTCTCCGTGGAGAGCTGGAGACCACCACCCATTTCCCGTGGAGAGCTGGGGACCCACCCTCTTTGTACTGATGGTGGAACAGCAACTGTGGCTGCCTTAGATGGTGGTGGAGGGAGACGGGAACAGCACCCTTTGTCATGGTTTTGTGTGTGTGGTGAGTGATATCCACACATCACACTGACCACGAGCCGTGCTGAATGGACACACAGGAGCGGAAGGGACAGGGCCTGGCTGGGAAGTCTAGCACGGAAGGCGGGACAGGTCACTGACAGCAAGAAGGGAAGCCCCAGGAAGTAGCCGCCTGCAGGTACAGCCGCTGGGAGACAATGGCCTTGGAATCCTGATCTGCTTGCACAAAAGCAAGAACCAGGCTTTGGGACACACTCACTCCCTAGGAGGGTCATGCTAGACGCTCGGTCCTGACACACACATGCACCCGAACTCGGCAAAGCAGAATCACGAGGGTGCAGACCACCCCCTTCTGTGCGGGGATAATTTCTGAGGGACGGGATATTCCCCAGGGGAGCTCCAAGACGGCCAGACCCACCCAAGACCCACACATGTTTCTCCCACACACACACACACCCTGCAGCCTGCGGAGATGCCGACCAGCTATGCCCACGGCACAGCTCACCGCAAGCCGCCAGCCGTCCCAACCTCACAGTCACAGAATCCCCGTTGAGAGTGAGTGGTGACTTCGGAAGAGACGGGGGAGTTTCTTAGGGCCTGCATACACGGTCTGACGCTGTGCGTTTGCCCAAACAGCACCAATACACCAATCGGACACCCCACGGCCCCCGCCTCGGCCACATCCAGACACCAAGTGAGGGGAGGGGGCACCAAGACCCTCATTCTCACAACTGTGCCCCGGGAGCCCACAGAGACCCCACCGTAGCTCAAGCAGCAAGAGCGAAACCCGTATCTTCGGGACCACCAACAGCCACATACTCAGCGTGGCTACCGGCTTTGTGCTGGTTCACAGGCGTCAGAGAGTGCCAGGAGAAGTGTCACTAAAGTCCTGGATGAGGAATTCTGCGTGGAGAGAGCAGTCTGGCTTGCAGGGAGCAGGCTGCCCGCTCGCTCTCTGTCGACGGCCATGAGCTTTGCCGTACAAATGTAGACTGTCACTCGCAAGACCATCTACCACTCAGGTGTCAAGGACAGACTCGCCCCGTGCACACCTGTTTCCTCCAACATGCGCCAAGGAGCACGGATAGGGCCAATGTGTGTGGAACAGGCTCTGAGGTGACCCTCGGCTGCGGCTGGAACGGGGCCGACTCCCGGCTGGAACGGGGCCGGCCGTCTCTGTGCTGGGCGGACATTTCTGAGCACGCGGCCAAGGCTACGATGCCATTAGCGTCTGGGCAGAAAGGTGCCGGTGATTTAAAAACGCCAGGCCTGGCTTCCTGACGAGGGCTCCGCGTGGTCAGGCGCTTCTAAAATTTCAGAACGAAAAAGAAAGAACTTGCTTCTTCGTCTCTTGAAGGGGGCCTTTGATTCCGTCCGCGCCGAGGATTTCCGAAGAGACAAGTCCGAGAGTGAGGCTGATATTCAGCGCCTGGAAAGAGATTAAAGCCGACCGGCTTTCCAGGGAAGGAACCTGCTCCCAGGGGCGTCTGAGCGTTTTCATTTCTCTTCCTCCTCTGAGACAAGCCTCAGGACGGGACGTGCTGCTGATACCCAAACCCACTTGGGCACGGACCCCATGAGGGTGTGCGGGGAGCTGACCACCACTACACCGGGCGTCAGAGAAGCCCATATTCCGTCCATCTCTCGGTCCAGGAAAGCAGGGACCCTCAGACACAGCCCACCAGCATCCAGGGCTCTGAAACTCCAATGTAACATCTCACAGGGCCCGGGCCAATGGTGTGCTGATACTGACGCAGACCACCTTCCCTCCCAGCCGGCTTCTGATTCAAGCGGCTATTTGGAGTAGAGGCCATTGAGGTGTGGACACAGGGACGCTGGCCGGTCTCACACTCACCCACACACTGGCCTCCCCAAACTCACCCTGTACCCATAGAATCAAGCCTTGGGTCCACCAAACACAGAGCAAACTTCCCCACCACACACACACACACACACACACACACACACACACACACACACACCAGTGCCCTGGACCCACAGCCAGAGGATGGAGGAACAAAATGCCTTCAAGGCCACCCCCCCCAAAAATTTTATTTTAAATCTATAATATGTACAATATTGCACGATCCTGCATTTACTTGCATTCCACTCCAAGTTAACGCTGAGTCTCTCTCGCCCCCGGGCACCTTCGACCCACACGCGCCCCTCCCTTTCCCACCCCCTCCGTTCTCTCCAACCCTTGCCTATCTTCCATCCGGGTACAAGAAAGTTTGCTTCAGAATTCTGGAAAACAGGAAGAAAAGAAAAAAAAGAAGTCAACTCGGGAACTGTTGGGAAAAGCCGTAAAGTGTTGGGTTCTCCAAGGCACCAAGAACCCGGTGCTTGGTGCAGGAGGGGTGAGGGCGTGTCCATGAGTAAGTCGCTCTTGTGTCCTTGAGTAAGTCGCTCTTGCATCCTTCCGGCGTACCTGGGCCAGAGCCAGAGCCCCGCCCCTCCCCCACCAGGGACCCTCACACCCGCCTGGTGTCTCCTTGGTGGGTTTATTGCTGAGGTGGGGGTGGGGGGCGCGGGCAGGGCGCTCCGTCGCCAAGGAGTTGCAAGCTACCATTCACATTCTTCCCTTGAGGTTAGCGCAGGGGTCGCGTTCTCGGCACGGCGCTGCGTCTTGGCGACCGACACTTGGCATCTCGGGCGGGCACCCCCGGGTGAGGTCCTCTGGGACGTCTGCGACTTAGGAAGCGAGGCCGCATGCACTGGTCCGGGGAGCGGGCGCGGGGACGCACGGAGGCGCGCCGGGGGCTTTGGACGAGCGTCTCCAGCGCGCAATCCGGACCATGGGTGGCGCGGGGACTTTCCAGCGACGGGTCCCTCTGCGCCCCGGCTCTCCGGCGTCCAGGGGAGGGACGTCGGCCGGGGTGGTCGCGCGCCGCAGGACGCAGGGCTGTGCGCGCTCCGGAGCGCGTCGGGGTCAGGAGTCCCAGCGCCTCGGCGTGCTTGCGCGCCTTGAGCCGCAGGTCGGCGATGCTGGAGTTTTTACTGTTACTCTTGGCCGCCGCGGCCACCACGGCGGCGGCCGACGCGGACTCGGCCAGCGAGGCGATGGGCAGCCCGAAGGGGAGGCGGCGGGAACATCAGGTAGGGCGCGTGCGCCGCCAGGTGCGGGTGTAGGTGCGGGTGCGCGTGGGCGACGCCTTCCAGCTGCAGCTGCGCCTGGACCTACCGGATGGAGGGGCAGAGCGCAGACCCCGTGAGCGACACACCCGCGGCTGGTCCTCTGCCCGGGACCCCCACGTACTGTCCTCCTGCCTCTGGGGAACTTGGAGCTGCCGGCGCTCTGGAGAAGGCCCCCGGCTTGGGTGGACAGAGCCGGGCTCCAGGGCGCCAAGCACAGCCCAGAGCCGCTCCTGGCTCCAAAGGCCGGCTCCTAAGAGGCTCAGCCTTTGGACTCTCCCCACCTGCCACCCCCCAGGGCTTTTCCCAACCGTCACGTGCCGTCACTGCAGGACTGACGACCTTGCAAATCATCGTGGCCGGGGAGAGGGTGTGTCCTGACGGCATGGCAGGGGGACAGCCCCGTGCCCCGTGGGGACCCGGCTTCATCTGGAGCAGCCACGTGACAAGCTCAGCTTCCCCAGGACACGGCTGTCTCGGGGCGTCTGACGCCATACAGGCAAACACATATGCGCACACACTGCATGCGTATTTGCGCCCATATATGTGTGCGTGCAGACGGAACATGCAGACATGTGGACGTGTGGCCGCGGGCCCATGCGTGTGTATACCCATCCGGCCTGCATGTGCCCAAGACTCTGACTGGCCCCCCACACCCTGCGCCCCCAGCTTGCAGCCCAGGAGGTCTCCACGCCTCACAGGCGGCATGAGGGGTTACCAAGACCCTTGGGCCCAGGGGAGGAGTTGGAGGGGGGTACCCAGCTCCCCAAGAAGGCTGCAGGCGACGGGAGGGTGGGGGCCAGGGACAGCGGTGGGTGGCTGTGAGTGGGTGGGATTTCCCCGGCTTCTGAATCCTGCTTCTGCGGGCAGAGCCTGGCCTCGCCGCCAGTTTTATGGCGTGATTTTCATAAGTACCCGAGGGCCCGTGAATGCCGCCTTGTAAAAAAAAAAAAAAAGCAGCCTTTCTTCCTCGCAGCCTGGGGGCCGGGAGCAGGGGCCCCCCGCCCAGTGGCCGGTGGGGGTTGGAGACCCCTCCCCGCGGGTTTGCGCCCCGTCCGCCCCCGCCCAGCCTGGCGCGCTACAGGGCAGATACCTGTTGAAAAGGCATTCTCAGGGCGCCCATGTTCACGTACGGGGCCACGCGGCAGGCGTCCAGGTGGCTGGCAGTGCCCAGAATAACACCTGCAGAAGGCAAGCGGGTTGGACAGGACCCTGTGTCCGCGTCCCAAGGGAGTCACAGGACCCCTCCTCCTCCCCCGCGGCCCCCGCCGCGCACACACCTTTATGCATCTGGTTCTCCTGTTTCCGGCACTTGGCTCTCCGGTTCTGGAACCAAACCTGGGAAACAGAGAGGGCGCCCCTGTGAGCCTGCGAGCCTGCCCAGCACCTGTGCGCCCCCAACTGAAAGTGGCATCCTCAGAAACCTTCTGAGGCCCTGGTGCGGGCACCTCCCACCTGAGGCCGGGTCTGGCGGCTTCCAACTCACCTCTGCGCCTTGTTGCCCACTGTGAGCTTGGGGTCCCCCAGCAAACTCAGCATCCACACATTGAAAACTGAAGGCGGGGGAGGGGCTCCGCTCTGGGGGGTGGGGAGGGAAATCCCACCGGAATATCGTGCCTCAGCATTTCAGCATTTCAATATGGGGACGGGACACTGGTGCAAAATCCAAGGATGTGAGCCCCGGTTCCACCGCCCCTTCCCAAGGCAGCGAGCCCCGGTTCCACTGCCCTCCCCAAGGCAGCGAGCCCTGTGTCCACTGCCCTCCCCCAAAGCAGCGAGTCCTGCATCCATCGCCCTGGCTGAGGCTGGTACCCCTGAAAATTGTGTCTCTCCTGGGAAACACTCCCTAGGGCTGGTGAGACAATATTGTACGTAGGGTGTTTCTGAGCCCAGAAAGACCAGGCCAGGCACCCCCTAAGAATACACATTCTGTAGGAGGGCCAGCGAGCTCTGTGTTCACATCATTTGCCTGTTTGTTTTATTTTGTTTTGGAGTGGCGGTGCTCAGAGCTCACTCCCGGCTCTGTGTTCTGGCATCACTGTTGGTGGCGCTCAGGAATCGTACATGGTGCCTGGGATAGAGCCTGGGTCGGTCACGTGCAAGGGGAAAGCTCCAGCCCTGTTCTAGCTCTCCTGCTCCGCACATACCTCTGCGTAAAAAATAATTTTTTAATGAAAAATAAGCTTTTTGGCCAGGGCGGTGCTTATGAGAACGGAGAAAGCGGACCAGAAGGCAGACCCCGATTTGGTGCAGCTGGATCCACAGACCTGATAGGACTCTGTCCGTCAAAAAGAAAAGAAAGAAAAAAGAAAAAGAGGAGAAAAGGCACTTGGCTGGTCCCCAGCCCCCACCGCAGTCCCTACTGGATACTCCCTTACTGCTGACAGGACCTAGCAGAGCTCCTGCCTCTCTCTCTCCACCATCTGCACTTGGCTTGCCCAGATGAGGAGGTAGGTTTCCCCAGGTTCTCTGGGGGTTGCAGGATTATCTTTAGGATGGCCAAGAACCGGCCCCCGCCCCTCAAGAACTGAGCAAAGGTCCCTTCCTGTAATGCCAGCTGAAACTCGGAGGAGAAGCCTCAGCAAAGCGCCCGACTCTTGGGGAAGTGTAGGACCGGATCCCACTACCAACCCAGCTCCCTTAGCCATTCCAGAAGGTTCCACCGCAAAGAAAACTTTCAGGACGTGTTTCTAAAGCACACTGGTGCACCGGGCATGGGGGAAGCCCACTGCTGCTTCTGCTCAACGCCCCCTCACCAACGCAGAAGGTTCTCTGGGTGGTGGTGTATGTGGTGGGTTTTTACCCGGTGGCTGAAACAGGGTTCCTGAGCCCAGGAGGCCAGGCTTGGGCATGTAATGTCAGAGACCACAGACAGCAACCGGCTGATCCCAGACACCCTCACCGCTAACGCACACCACCCCCCTGGACCTGAGGGACCTTTTTTTTTTTTTGCAAAATCCCAAAATGCCATCCACAGGAAAGAGAGCAATGTTTCTTCTGCCTTCCGAAGCAGAAGAGAAGAAAGGGGGAAGGAAAAAAATAACAACAAGATGATCAAGCATAAAACGACGAATTAGCCGCCTCGTTTCGCGATAATAAATCAGTCCTGGGGTGATTCCCCCGATCAATTCCAATTAGCCGTGAATATGGTAAGTGGAGCCGGGAACACTGGTTCCGACAGTTATTTCTTCATTAGACTCCACTTCCTCCATTCTCCTCGCCCGCACGCGCACGGGGTAATGCGATTTCGTTTTGATTTCCATTACAGACAGTGAATAATGACATTTAATTTAGCTCTGCGCCATAAACCCAAAGATATTTGTTGTAATTGAATTACGGCTGTGCTCTGCGGAGCGGCCTCATAACTTTCCATTATCACCGAGACAGCTGCGTGGCGACCGGGCTGCTAGACCCCCCAGCACCCAAAACAAAAGGTTAATAAGCCGCTGCGTCTCAGGCGCCGCAATTTATTTACAGCGAATTTCCACAGCCAGATTGAAACGCGAGCTCCCAGCCCAGGACCTGGCGGGGAGGCGCCCACCGAGAGGAGCTTGGGGCGGGCTGGTCCCAGAGCAGGAATAAGACACCCAGAGCTGCCCTCAGCAGGGCCAGCGGTCAGCCTATGCCGGTCAGCCTATGCCGGGGAAGCCCCAGCCAGCGTTCCCTCAAGGAGTTCTTGATAATTGATTTTTTTTCAGGACCTCTCTGCCTTGCGGCGGTCTGCCCACACCTTCCTTTCTCTGTGCACCCAGCACAAAATCCACAGAGCGCTCTCTCTCCGTGCTCTCTCTCTCTCTCTCTCTCTCTCTCTCTCTCTCTCTCTCTCTCTCTCTCTCTCTCTCGGAACCTTCTTTATGTTCATTCTGATGGGCAGGGCCTCATCCACGCACACCATCTGCGCGGCTGGGCCAACCGAGCACGGTCCTCTCTTTTTCTCTTTCCCTCCTGATTCTTTCTTTCTCGGCCGTGCAGCCACCCTAGAACCCGCCACGGCCTCGCGTCCCGCCAAGGTGTAGCAGCGCGGTAATAGACTACTGGAAGAAATAGTGCGGAATTTAATTACAAGTAATTTATTTTTATAGAAACAGTACATCAAGGCCTGGGAGATATTACAGAGCCCAGGCGGCCGTGCAGGGGACGGACGTGGAAATGACATAGAACTTGATGTCCCCTTTAGCCAAAGTTTCATCTTTTCATTAATTTGTGCGGGGAAGAGCCATCCATCTTCCCAGAGAAGGGAAGCGGGTGCTCCGGTTCCTGACCGGCAGGACCAAGCACCTCAACAGCTCAGCTGGCCTGCAGGGGCTGGGGTGGGGGTTGGAGCCGTGTCCTGGAGAGGGGGAGGGCGGTGTCCCCCGACCCAACTTAGGCGTGCGTCTGTGAGTTTCACATAAAGCTGGGACCCACCTTTCCGTATCTGCCCCCCTTATTTTACCCGTAGACTTTTCTTTTCTAACGGTGGGCTGGAATAGGAGGGTGCCTGTTTGGGAGGAATACGGGAGCTGGGGGTGCAGTCTGGGAGCCAGGGGCAAATCTAAATTTAAGGGGAAACGCTCTGCAAAAAGCAGCCGCCCCTCCTCCCCTTTTGCATGCTCGGTTCACAAATAAAATCTTTCCAACGGGCCTCTGGGTCTGGCCCGCGGTCTCCTCCCCCGCCTTGGTGATATTAATTCTCTGTATTTAAAGCCGGGTCCCCAGAGCCCCGGGCAGCCTGATCCCCTTTCTCCTCGTCTCCAGGGTCCTGCCAACCTGGACAGAAAACCCCTCTCCGCCCTCGCGGCCCCCAGAACCCAGGAGGACGCTCAGCCCTGCTTAAGGAGCAGGCGAGGCCCCCTCTGGGCCCCGGAGGAGGGTAAGGAGGAAGCGACTCGCTCCCCAGTCCCCGCCTTAAATAAATTAGTATATTTAATGCCATCCCGGCTTCCCCGCGTCCTCTCTCGGCGCACAAGTGCCTCCCGCGCCCCCCGCGCCCCGTCGCAGGCAGATGGAGGGTCTGGCTGCACGCGCTCCAGGCGCCAAAGCTCCCCAAGGCCCCGGCGGCGGCGCGCCCGGCTTAATCCGGCCCCGACGCGCGGCCGGCTGGAGCAGCTCGAAGCTCATCAAGATGCCCCGCGCGCAGGGGCGGAGCTGCCGCCGGCCTCGCCTCCGCCTCCCACCTCCACCTCTGCTGCGTCTTTGCACCGGGAGTGCCAAGGAGCCGGAGAGCAAAGGGGAGCAGTGGACGAGAGGAGAGGGTGGCACCCCGGCGCGCTCGGCTGCTCGGCGCCCAGGGGCCGCGCGCAGAGCCCCGAGAGGAGACGCGCGCCCGCCCTACCTGCACGCGCGCCTCGGACAGCCCCAGGCGCTGGCTGAGCTCCTCGCGCATGAAGGCGTCCGGGTAGTGCGTCTCGTCGAAGAGCCGCTCCAGCTCGTTCAGCTGCTCCAGCGTGAAGTTGGTGCGGCTGCGCCGCTGTTTAGCTTCGTCTGACCGTCCTCGTCCTCGGACTTGACGTCGTCGCGTGGTTTCTCCTTGCAGTCGTAAAGGCCTGCGGAGCGGGCCGGGGGCACGGGCTGAGCGGCGGGAGGCCCGGACACGCGCCCAGGCAGCCCCGGCGCCCGCCAACTGGGCCCCGGCCCCGCGCGCGCTTCGGAGGGTGCAAGGCCCGTCTGGAAGGTCTGGCGCCCCGCAGCGCGCCCTCTGGCCGGTCCTGCGCGCCGGTCATTAACCGCGCTGGGACGCAGAGCATTAACCGTGCTGGGGGCAGGGATTGGCCATACTGGGGGGCGCTGGGTATTAGCTGATTCACCACACTAGGGCGAGAGTGCGCTCTGGAATAATAACGGCAAGCCTGGGGCGCCTTGCTTCTTCTTCGTCTAATCTGTGAATAGTTGGTGCTATTAGCCCCTTGGACTATCCTGACTCTCTCTTTCTCTCTGTCTCATATTAAATGTGAGTTTTGTTTTCTAACGCATAAGGTACAGTAGGTCAAAGCACGGAGTCCCCAGGATGGGGGGGTGTCTGAGCAGGCGTGTGGCTTCCTCACTGGGTTACGAGTCGGGGATCCAGCAGTAGGAAAGGACCCAGGAAGAGTGGACGGGCTGGTACACACACACACACACACACACACACACACGTGCGCACACACATACACACAGAGTTGAGCAAGGGGTTTCCTTGACCCTGAAGGGAAAGTGGTCCCTGGGTAGCTGTCCTAGGGCAGTGGGCTGGGTTGCGCAAGCCCTAGAGAGTGTGATCTGCAGTCAGCACATTTTCTCAGGCTGAGGACACACACACACACACACACACACAGAGCACGGGGCTGCAGGAGGGAGCACAGGCTGGGTGGGTAGGTTGGGGGAGGTGGTCCTAAGGCCCCTGGCCTCTCCTTCCCTCCTCCTCGCACCATTTGGCGAGAAAGACAGTTCACCACTAATGCCAGCGGAGAAGTAAAGTGTCTCCGACCTGCGCACAGCTGGTGCTCCCACCCAGCTTCTTTCCTGGCCCCTGTCTGCGTGGTGCTGTCCTGGCCCTGGACGGGTCAGGTTCCTGCTGCCTCCCTCCTGGCCCCCCACACCCCAAGGACAGGCCCAGGCGCTCCCCAAGGACAGGCCCAGGAGCTCAAGGGCGCTCTAAGCCTGCAGGAGGTGCCTAGAAACTTGCAGACAGCCGGGCAGAGGACCAGTGAATGAGTCTCTGGGGCCAGCGTGGAGGCCAGCTGGGCGCCCAGAAGTCTCTGGGGTCAGTGTCCCTCCTCCCCTGCCCCATGACCTCAATGGCCACCCTGAACTGGGCATCTCCGGACATCTGGACTCTCCTCCTTGACTGTCACTCCGGGCACCAATAAGAAACATTTCCAAGAGCCCCACTTTCTCCCTCGCTGACCTTCCTGCCCCCTCTGTCCCTCACACCTGGACCCTGAGGACTGTTCCCAGCCCGGTAGGGACCCTTTGGCTTCCTTTAGAAGCCCCAGGACGGCCTCGTACCTGAAAACTCAAACACTCGCGTTTCCGGGCATAAAGCCAGCCAAGGTCTCAAGCCAGGGTCTCCAGCGTGCACGCACCGGCTCACTGGAGGTGGGGAGTCTGAGCCCCCAGGATGCTGGGGAACCGTCCGTTGGAATATTTCTACCCATACCCGGACCCTCTGTCTTTTCTCGCCCTTCTAGCTGAGAGGCCTGTTCTGACCTTCCCTGCCTGGGTGAGCGGCAGCCTCCGGGGACTCCCAGGATGGCTGATTCTTGGGGCGAAGAGGCAAGTTTATGGGCGTTAAGTGGGAGCATCTCTGGCTGGTTGTTGGAGCCGGGAGAAGCCGGAGGGTGCATTCAAGAAGAAATGAAACAGCTGCGCCCGGCGTCCTAACGCCAAAGGAGGTGTCCTGTGTGTGTGCAAGGGCAGTGGCCCCCTGAAGTAAGCCAGGCCAAGCTAGTCACCCCGGGGCTGCTTCTACAAGAGGCTGCTGGAAGGGCTCGTTCTCGCCCTCTGGCCTGCAGCTTCCTGCAAGATGACTTTGGCAGAAACCGGCATGGATCCTTATTCTCCACAGACCACAAACTCCGCAGATCGGCAAGAGTGGGGGACACTGACCTTAGTGTTCTGGACACCAGGGGTCGTGCGGCAACAAGGACCCCAGCACCCTGGCGTTGCTGCTTGGTGGAGAAAAGCTGTTTCGCAGCATCTTCTATCGGAACCGCCCCAGAAACCTGCTCTAGCCCGCGGCCCCTGATGGAGCCCGTTTGGCCCCGGTTGTAAAGGGGGCACGCAGCAGCCGGGCTCACCCCCGCGCAGCTGGCACACTCCAGCCTCCTTCAGAAATCTGCCTCTACTCTGGTTTGGGCAACTGAGCCAGGGGCCCGAGCCGGGGCTGCGCTAGGCTGGAAGAAGGACCGGGACGCGCGGCGCGGTCGGCTGCGCTCCGAGGGGAGGAACCGGCTCATCCCGCCAAGGGGCGCCGGGATCAGCCGCTGTACTGCGCCCTCCGAGCGCAAATCTCCGAATTCAAGTTTTCCTCCGAGGAGACGGGAAGGCCTCCGAGGCGCAGGAGGCGGGAACGCGGGGTCCCGGCCCGACCCGCGCCAGGCGCTTCGTCCCAGCGCCGCCGAGGCCAGGCTTGCAGCCCGCGGAGAAGGTAACCGGGAGGGCGGCCTAGGTGCTCTGCGCGCCGGCCCGGAGCCGAAGCGCAGCGGGAACGGGTCGCTTCGTTCCGGGCGGGTCTTGGGGTGGACGGCACGTTTGCGTGGAAAACCCTGGCCCCGGGGTGGGTCGGGCGCCGTGTGCCACCGCCCCGGAGAGCGGGCGGGCCGTGCCCTCGTCTTTTCCCTCCCCGGCTGCGCGCTCTGCCACCTTTCCACGCGTCCCTTCTTACTCGCCTAAAGTCAGGCGAGCGGGCCGTCTTGTTTCGGCACCTGAGTGCTCGCTGGAAAGGCGGGGTTCGGGGCGCCCCTGAGGACTCGCGGCCACGGCGCCCCGGGCCGCCCGCGCGGTTCCCTCACGCTTACCTTCCGCGGCCCTCCCCGTGCCAAACTCTTTGAGCTTGTCTTTCTCGGCGTCCACGTGGTCCTTAAACAAAAGCACCGGGCAGTGGCCGCCGCCCTCGGTAATGTCCTGCAGGTTCGGCTCCGCGATGCCCAGCTCGCGGGAGCGAGCCAGGCCGCTCTCCAAAACTTCCCGGTACGTGATAGAATCTTTCTTGGCGCCGCCGCCCGCCGCCGCCGCCACCTCCGCCGCCGCCGCTCTCCTTGGTTTTCTGGTCAAAAGATTTGGATACAAACGCGGTGAGCTCCTCCATAGCGGCGCGGGGCGGCGGCGGGCCGTGGAGGGCTTGGCGGGGGCCGGCCGGGGCGCCGCGCTGGGCTGCGTCTCCCGCGCGCCCAGGGGAGCGGATGGTCGGACGGTCGGTCAGCGCGCAGTAGATCGGACCCGCTGTTATTTATGCCTTTCAAATTGAGGTCTCAGTATTTATACACCGCTACCTCCTCCCCGTCCCCCCCCCCCCCTCCCCGCCCGCCCCCCCCCCCTCCCCGCGCGCTCCGTCTGCGGCAATTTACGCTCCGGCTCGGCGGCGGACGCACGCACGCACGCGAGCTCTCCCCACCTCCAGCCTCGCAATTGCGTTTCTTTGCATTTCAGCACGGTTGGGCGTCGGGGCGCCTCCGCGGGCAGAGGTGAAGATGCTATTTTAGAAGGCTGAGGGGGAGAGAGCGAGCGAGCAAGCGAGAGAGAGACTGGGAGAGAGAGAGAGAGAGAGAGCGCGCGTGCGCCCGGGCGCAGGCGCTGGAGTCCCCAAAACAGGTATCCGCGTTCTCTCAATGGCTGGCGGAAACGAAACTCGATTGGGGGTTGATGGATAGCGAGCAGGTCCCGGCCCGACGCACAGCCCCGCGCCCAGCCCTCGCCACCCGCGCGGGCCCCGGAGCTGCGCCCTGACGCGAGGTGGCCCCGCGATCTGCGGACGTTTGGAGACGCGCTGAGGAGGCGCGCGGCGCTCGGACAGGGGACGCGGTGCCCGGCTGCCGGCCCTGGAGCGAGCGCGCGCGGGCCTCCGCTTCCACGCTGGACCCTCGGTACCGGAGCTCCTTAGCGCCCGTGGTCGCGCCGAGGACCAGCCCGCGGGATGTCGAGAGAAGCGGCTTGGAAGCCGCTTGGAAGCCGGCTCCGCAGCGCCTGGACTCTGCTGCTCCCGGAAGCGACTGGGGTGGGGTGAGAGAGTATTTCCCCACTTCTCGGGGACCCCTTTCCCGGCGCGCTTCCTTCGTGCGCTCGCCGCGCCGCGGTATTTGCCTACGGACTCTGAGGGGCACTGGTCACCCGCCTGAGAAATGCGCCCCGCACCCTCCCACCCGGCTAATAAACTTCCTTTGCTGGCCTGCTCCCTCCGTTTCCTCTGAGCCGCTCCGGCCTCGGTCCCCGCGGGGGTCGTGGTGGGACGCGCACCCGCCTCCGAGGGGACGTTTTGGTGGGTTTCGTGTGGAGATGCGGGAGTGCTTTGTGGGCAGAGCGTCTCCGGGGGTCCTTCCGAGGCTCACAGCCCCCGAGAGAGAGACCCCAGCCCAGGAAAACTCAGCTTCTGACCGATGCAGAGACTCCGGCCCCCGTCGGTCGGTCCGTGCCCTCAGGGCACGGGGGGGAGGGGCCGCTCCTTCCTTCGTCCTTCCTTCCTTCCTTCCTTCCTTCCTTCCTTCCTTCCTTCCTTCCTTCCTCCCTCCCTCTTTAATTCCTTCCCTCCTTCCTTTCCTTACCTTTCCTTCCTCCTTCCTACTTTTCATCTTTTCCTTCCTTTCTCCTTCCTTCCTCCTTCCTTCCTACTTCCTTCCTTTCTTCTTCCTTCCTCTCTCCTTCCTTCATTTATTCTTTCCTTCCTTCCTTCCTTCCTTCCTTCCTTCCTTCCTCCCTCTTTAATTCCTTCCCTCCTTCCTTTCCTTACCTTTCCTTCCTCCTTCCTACTTTCTATCTTTTCCTTCCTTCCTCCTTCCTTCATTTCTTCTTCCTTCATCTCTCCTTCCTTCATTATCCCTTCTTTCCTTCCTTCCTCTTTACTTCCTTCCTCCTTCCTGCTTTCCATCTTTTCCTTTCTTACTTCCTAACTTTCCTTCTTCCTCTTTCCCCTTTTCTCCTTCCCTTCCATTTCTCCCTTCCTTCCCTCCCTTCCTCAGTCCTTCTGTCCTTTCTTCCGTCCCTCCTTCCCTCCTTCCTATCTCCTTCCCTCCCCTCCCAGGTTCGATCTTTCCATCCGTCCTTGCCGGCCTCCCTCCTCCCCGTCTCTCCTTACCTCCGGCTGCCCTTCCTTCCTTATCGCATCCCGCTGTCCTTTCTCTACTTCAATCCCTCTGATGTCCTTCCCTCTCTCCCTCCTTCCCTCCTTTCACCCCTTTTCCCTCTCTCCCTTCCTTCCCTCGCACCTTCCTTCTTTCCCTTCCTCCTTCCTTCCCAGCCCTCCCATCTCGCTTCCTTCTTTCTTCCTTCCTCCCTTCTCTCCTTCCCTGGTCCCAGTCTGTGAGCGCTTCTCCCGCCGCCTGTCTCCGGAGCGCTGCGCCAACGCCCCGCGGGTCGCTCTTATCCCGCTTGCGGAGGACGCAGCCGAGCGCGCCCGCGGGTTTGGAGCCAGGACCGAGCTGGGGAGGGGAAGGATTTAGGAGTCGCCAGGACCGAGCTGGGGAGGGGGAGGATTTAGGGAGCCGCCCTCCCTGCCCCTACCCCCCGCCCCTGCCCGACTTCAAAGTGGAACTGCCAAGGAGCGCTCGCAACTTAACAAACAGGTTTTCGTTGCGGCGGCCGGCTAATCAAAGGGAGGCGGACGCTATCACAGGGAATCGCAAATACTCCTCATGTATTATGTATCCGGCCGCCCCGGGTTGGCGCACAGCGCCTGGGGCCCGCGCTGGCTGCCGGGTGCGCAGAGGGCTGGGGGCCAGTGGCCAGCGGCTGCGGCTGTCCTGGCTGACAGACTCTCCCCAGCTCAGCTGCCACGAAGCCCACCTTGCCACACCCACCAAGCCAGCACTGAGCCACTGCCTCCCCAAGGCTGGGGGTGGGCGGCTGGACCCAGACCCTGCAGGAGAGTAGAGGGTGAGAGGAGGGAGTGAAGGGAGGGACAGAGGGAGATGGAGAGAGGTGGAAATCCAGAACTGGAAATGGAGAGATACTAACAGAGCCTTGGAGAGGCAGAGATGGAGAGAGAGATGGAGAGAGATGGAGAGAGAGACAGAGAGACGGAGAGAGATGGAGAGAGAGATGGAGAGAGATGGAGAGAGAGAGATGAGAGAGAGAGATGGAAAGAGAGATGGAGAGACAGATGGAGAGAGATGGAGAGAGCGATGGAGAGATGGAGAGATGGAGAGAGATGGAGAGAGAGATGGAGAGAGAGATGGAGAGAGATGGAGAGAGAGATGGAGAGAAATGGAGAGAGAGATGGAGAGAGATGGAGAGAGATGGAGAGAGATGGAGAGATATGGAGAGAGATGGAGAGAGAGATGGAGAGATATGGAGAGAGATGGAGAGAGAGATGGAGAGAGAGATGGAGAGAGATGGAGAGAGATGGAGAGATATGGAGAGATATGGAGAAAGATGGAGAGAGAGATGGAGAGAGAGATGGAGAGAGATGAAGAGAGAGATGGAGAGAGATGAAGAGAGAGATGAGAGAGATGGAGAGACAGATGGAGAGAGATGGAGAGAGATGGAGAGATATGGAGAGAGATGGAGAGAGATGGAGACAGATGAAGAGAGAGATGGAGAGAGATGGAGAGAGAGATGGAGAGAGAGATGGAGAGAGATGAAGAGAGAGAAGGAGGGAGAGATGGAGAGAGATGGAGAGAGAGATGGAGAGAGATGGAGAGAGAGAAGAAGGTGGGGAGAGGGGGCAGAAGGAGAGGCAATAGCAGATGCCTCGGAGACTCCTGGGAGAGGGAAAGTTAAGATGTGAAAAGGGAGAGAAAGAGAGAGAGGAGATGGAGAGATGAGAGAGAATATGGGAGGGAGAGAGAGATGGGAGAGATGAGGAAGAAGCTAGAGAGACGGAGGGAGAGGAGGAGAGAGAGAAGGACAGAGGCAGATGGGTCTGTGGGCAGCACCTCCCCGGACAGCGGTGCCCAAGAGCACTGCCCCTCGCTTGTTTCCACACACTCTGCAGCCCCAGGTGGGACTGTCTGGTCCCTGCTGCAGCCCAGAGGGTCCACTGGCCCCTTCCAGTAATCCCCTGGCCCTCCCCCACTGGGGACCACCACATGACCACAGGCCCTGGGCCCCAAGACCCCCAGGGTGTGCGGAAGGTGTCTGAGCACCTGCAGGCCATGTTCACTTCTAACTGTCCAGGGCGTGAACAAGGGGACCCGGATTGCCCAAGTCTGGGCCAGCATGGCACCATGAAGGCCATCTTAGTGGACACAACTGCTGTCTTTGGGCCTTGGAACCTCTGCCAGGCTGGACAGTGACCACCCAGTGCGGTCAGGTCTTTGTGGCAAATGCCCGAGCTGGCCTGGCCCTGACAGAGCCCTCTACCAGGAGTGGCATGCACGGAGGGAGGACAGGTCTGCCCAGCGGGTGGCCGCCTGTCCAGAGAGATGTTTCTGCCCAGCGGGTGGCCGCCTGTCCAGAGAGTTGCTTCTGCCCAGCGGGTGGCCACCTGTCCAGAGAGATGCTCCATCATTCCTTGGAGGCACCTGGTTTAGTTTCGGGGCCTGACCATTAGATCCGAGGGCCCTTGACAAGTCCCGGCAGTGGGTCAGTGTCCACCAAGGCAGGTCTGTACCCCGTGAGCCTGGGTCTTCACTGCAGGGTCTAGTCTAGTTCCCTGACCTGTGACCGGCCACTTGGAGAGTCCCAGCAAGGACCCACCGCCTCTGCCCATTCAGCAGTCCCTGGTGTTGCCTCTGTGCTAAGGGGCCCTGCTCTGCCCGGAAAGGACAGACACTGCCCCCGCCGTCCACCCAGGACTAGGACAGGAAGTGGACAGAGGCGCTGTGTGGGGCTGTGTCGGCTAGGAGTGTGTGTGTGTCTGTGTATAGTTGGGGAAGGGTGGGACAGACAGTGTGTGTGTCTGTGTGATGGTGATTGTGTATCTGTGAGGGACTGTGGGCACCGTGTTGTATAGAAGGTGTGAGAGTGTGTGGGTGTGTGACAGTGAGTGTGTGTCTGAGACTGTGTGGGCTGTGGGTGAGTGTGTGAGAGTGTGTGAGATAGTGAGTGTGTCTGAGGCTATGTGGGACTGTGGGTGAGAGAGGGTATGAGTGTGTGACTGTGAGATTGTGTGGGGACTGTGGGTGAGAGTATGAGTGTGTGTTTGTGAGATTGTGGGGACTGTGATCGAGAGAGTGTGGGACTGGTGTGAGAATGTGTGTGTAACAAGTGTGTATCTCTGAGACCACCAGAGTGTGTTGTGTGCGCTTCCTTCTGCGTGTGATAATGCATGTGTGTTTGGGACCACTGGGGTGTCTGTGTGAGTCCCCGAGTGTCTTTCTTTGTGAGTTGCAGGCCCGAGTGTGAGTGTGAGTGTGTAAGACTGTGTGCTGGAGGGAGGCTGTGTCTGTGCCGGTCTGTCTCCCCAGACTTCCCGGTCCCCCTCAGCACTGGCCAGCTCCAGGGTCAGAGCCCAGCTCCTCAGCTGCCCCAGCTCTGAATCACACAGACCCTCCCCAGCAGGACCCCTCCCCCAGCAGGACACTCCCCCAGCAGGGACCCCGCCCCAGCAGGGACCCCTCTCCCAGCAGGGACCCCTCCCCCAGCAGGACCCTCCCCCCAGCAGGGACCCCGCCCCAGCAGGGACCCCGCCCCCAGCAGGGACCCCTCCCCCAGCAGGACCCCCTCCCCCAGCAGGACCCTCCCCCAGCAGGGAACCCTCCCCTAGCAGGGACCCCGCCCCAGCAGGGAACCCTCCCCCAAGCAGGGACCCCTCCCCAAAGCAGGGACCCTCCCCCAGCAGGACCCCTCCCCAAGCAGGACCCCTCCCCAGCAGGGACCCTCCCCAGCAGGGACCCCGCCCCCAGCAGGACCCCTCCCCCAGCAGGACCCTCCCCCAGCAGGGAACCCTCCCCTAGCAGGGACCCCGCCCCAGCAGGGACCCCTCCCACAGCAGGGACCCCTCCCCCAGCAGGGACCCTCCCCCAAGCAGGGACCCCTCCCAAGCAGGGACCCCTCCCAAGCAGGGACCCCCCCCCAGCAGGGACCCCTCCCCAGCAGGGACCCCTCTCCCAGCAGGGACCCCTCCCCAAGCAGGACCGTCCCCAGCAGGACCCCTCCCCAGCAGGACCCTTCCCCCAGCAGGACCCTCCCCTGCAGGACCCTCCCCAGCAGGACCCCTGCCCCAGCAGGACCCCTCCCCAGCAGGACCCTCCCCCAGCAGGACCCTCCCCCAGCAGGACCCCTCCACCAGCAGGACCCCACCCCCAGCAAGACCCCTCCCCAGCAGGACCCCTCCCCAAGCAGGGACCCCTCCCAAGCAGGGACCCCTCCCCCAGCAGGACCCCCTCCCCAGCAGGACCCTCCCCCAGCAGGACCCCACCCCAGCAAGACCCCTCCCCAGCAGGACCCTCCCCAAGCAGGGACCCCTCCCCAGCAGGACCCCACCCCAGCAGGGACCCCTCCCCCAGCAGGACCCTCCCCAAGCAGGGACCCTCCCCTAGCAGGGACCCCTCCCCAAGCAGGGACCCCTCCCCCAAGCAGGGACCCCACCCCCAGCAGGGACCCCTCCCCCAGCAGGACCCTCCCCCAAGCAGGGACCCCTCCCTAGCAGGGACCCCTCCCCCAGCAGGACCCCTCCCCAGCAGGGACCCCTCCCCAGCAGGGACCCCTCCCCCAGCAGGACCCTCCCCTAAGCTGCAGCCTTTGGTCCCCCAGGTGCCCTGGGCAGAGCTCAGGCTGTTGCCGCTGGCCTCTGGGGAGTCCGTGAGCAGAGCAGATGGACAGGCTTTCTCCTGCCTGCTCCTGAGGGTGCAGAGGGCTGTGGGGCGGGGTGGGCTGCGGCCACACCTGGGCTCCCGCTTGTGCCCCGCCCGACCCCGGGAGCACTGGGGACTGAGGAAACCAGAGGAGTAAGCAAGAGGCCATTGCCTTTGCTGCTGGCCCGGGAAGGCCTGGTGACTGTCCCGAGGTGGTGTCCCCTTTGGTCTGTCCGCAGAGAGCGGCTTGTGGGCAGCGTCACAGTCAGGAGCCCCGTCCATAGCTGAGGGATGGTTTGGTTTGGTTGTCTAGCAGGATTGTGTAAAGTGATTCGGGTTTCCCAGGGTGGCCGGTGTTCTCTGTTTCTCTCTCTCTCTCTCTCTCTCTCTCTCTCTCTCTCTCTCTCTCACACACACACACACACACACACACACACACACACACACACAGCCGGGCCCTGCACGCTCCTTACCCTGCCGGCTTTGTCCAGTCCTCTCCCCTGCAGCTGACTCCATAGAAGCCGTCTGTCCATCAGCGCCTGGGCTGGCCTCCACTCTCGCGGACCAAGAACCTTTGCAGAGCCCCTGGCCCCTTCTCCGCACATTAAGTATTTATAAGTATCGACCCAGGGAACCAGCACTTTCCGATGTCTTAACCGGTTTTCCTACCCGGATTTTCTGCACACACACACACACACACACACACACACACACACACATTTTAAATTTAGAAGCCTGTATTCCCTCCTCGGCTGTTTATCGATCGCACACACGTCCCCGTTTGAAATGTGAGGCTAATAGATTTTCATTAGCAGCGGCCTCTCCTAATCCAGGCCCTGAACGGAGCGGATTGATCCCGGGGACAGACGCAGAGGGTCTGATATTAATAAAGGGGCCCTTGGGGGGGACGGGCCCACCCAGGGGGTGGGGGAATGCGTGAGTCAGTGTGTTTGGGAATTCCCGGTGACTTTCGCTTTGCAATGGACACGGTGGTGAGGGTCTAGCAAAGCAAAGCCGAGACACACCTACGTGCACGGAGACCTTGTCGACAATCCTCTTTCGTTCAGTCAGTGGGTTTCTCCGGGAGAAACTCGCTGGGATTTTTATCTTCTTTTCTGGCTTGGATACATATGGAGGGTGTTAAATGTCGTTCCTGTTTCTCAGGATCTCTTCACTTAGGTCTCACTGAGGACAGCCATGAGTTTCTTTTGGGGGGGTGGTGACCGCTCTGATGGTCATTGGTAACCGGACAGACAACACCATCCCGGTCCGGTTTGGTTCCCGCGGTGAGTGTCCCAGGCGCGGCGCGCAGGGAGGGACTCCCGCCTTGCATGAAAAACGTCTATTTTGTGTGTTCGCGGGCTGGTTAGCTGCTAAGGGGTCGTGGCTCGGTTTCTTTCCCCGTCTCCACCCCGGCCTGGCGCTGCCCGCCGCCACCCTTAGGCCTCGCTCGCTCAGGCGCGCGCACAAAGATCCTCCCGGAGAAGTCCCGCGCCGCGGAACCGGCCAGTTTCTCTTCCCAGATTAACGGGCTCCTCTGGGCCCACAGTCACAAAAAGCCGCACTTGGGTCCCAAGCTGGGGTGCGGAATGGGGAGGGGGAAGAGAAGGGGCGTGTGTGGGGGGGGTGGGGTGGGGGGGGCGTCTGTCTGTCTTCCCTGGGCTGGCGCGCGCTGGGGTCTGCAGGGCCTGGGGAGCCGGCGCGCACGCTCAGGATTGGGCCCCTAAAGGACGCGCAGGGATCCAGCGCGCGCGCACACACACACACACACACACACACACACACACACACACACACACACTCTGTGTCTGTCTCTGTCTCTGTCTCTGTCTCTCTCTCTCTCTCTTCCCTGCCACAGGCTCCTGGCTTGGTCAGGGGACCCCAGAGTCCCGGTGCGCACGCTGGATGCGTCGCACTCCGGGCTTAGGTCTACCCTGTGCCAGTTGTCAAGGGGGTGGGTGGGGGCTCCCGCAACGCCTCCGCCTCCAGGACGCCTTACGGACTGCAAGGTGCCACCCAAGTTCGGTTTGGCAGCTTGAGGCGCGCAGAAGCCTCCATAAAGGTCCCGGAGCCGCCAGAATGCGGGAGCGAACGGGGCTATTTGCAAAAGAAAAGGCGCGCTCCCTTGGGGGGTCTTCTGCCTGCGGGTGGGGGCTGCCCTCACCCCTCACCCCTACCCAACTTCCAGAGAAAGCAGCCCCCTCCCCTACGTGTTCTACACGCATTCTGAGAGTGGGGGCTGCAAGCAAGGCCCCCAACTTGGCGTCCCATTCCCAAGGGGCGGATCCCGGTTCTGCAGCGCTGGGGAGGGGGAGATGGTGTAGGGGGGCGTCTCTGCGGGCGGGGCGTCTTGCCCCTAATAATAATGAGGCAAATGTGCTGGGCGCCGGCTCTCAGGGGTGTGTCCCCCTGCTCTACTGCCGGTCACTCTCTGGCCATGGCGAGGGAGATATTGTTGGCCCAGGCTGGAGATGGGGGTGCTGTTAATTGGGGAACTTGGCACCGGTGCCCGCGTCAGGGGAGGGGCCCCAAGGCGAGGCGAGGGCCGGCTCTGTCGCCCGCCTCCCCTCTTCCGCTCCCTCCCCCAGCCTCCTGGCCGGAGGCGAAGCTGCAGGCAAGCGCAGAGCAGGATCTTTGCTGGACACCGGCTGTCCGGTGAAGCCCAGCTCGGCGCGCCCCTCCCCAGGTCTCCTGCCAGCGTTGCGAGGAAGGGGTGCGGCTGGCCAGGAGGAGCAGTCAGAGGAGGGACAGCTGGGACTCTGCAGGGAGGGTCTTGGGGGAGTGACCAGCCTTGGGGTCCAGGGAGATCCCCTCCTTCCTCTCGGGGCTGCCTCACACCCTCTTCCCTGGGGACACTGGGGTCCCCTGACCACTGACCCCCATTGACTGACTGACCCTTGACTTTTGGGGAGGAGGGTAGGGTCACAGACAGCTGCTCAGGGCTGACTCCCGGCTCTGTGCTCAGGGCTGACTCCGGTTCAGTGCTCAGGGCTGACTCCCTGCTCAGTGCTTATGGCTGACTCCTGGCTCAGTGCTCAGGACTGTCTCCTGGCTCAGTGCTCAGGACTGACTCCTGGCTCAGTGCTCAGGACTGACTTCTGGCTCAGTGCTCAGGACTGACTCCTGGCTCAGTGCTCAGGACTGACTCCTGGCTCAGTGCTCAGGACTGACTTCTGGCTCAGTGCTCAGGACTGACTCCCAGCTCAGTGCTCAGGACTGACTCCTGGCTCTGTGCTCAGGGATTACTCCTCTCTTTGTGCTCAGAGATCACTCCTACTGGTGCTGAGGGACCCTATGAGGCTGTGGGGGAAGGCAAGGAACAGAAGCCCTGGGCAGTCTCCCAGCCCCCTGACCTGAATGCTGGCCCCCACCTGAATTCACAAGCAGCTCCCTGACATTCACACACATTTGCATTCACACACACATACACACACCTGTATTTAAACACACATTTGTATTCACATAGTCTTGCATTCACACACACCTGCATATACATGCTTACTTCCATTCACACTTATTTGCATTCACACACCTACATACACACTTACTTGCACTTGTGAACACATTTGCATTCCCATACACTAGCATTCACACATTTACATACACCACTTGTGTACACATGTGTGCATTAGCACACTTACAGTGGTGTACTTTCATTAGCACACTTACATTGGTGTACTTGCATTAACACACATTGGTGTACTTGCATTAGCACACTTACATTGGTGTATTTGCATTAACACACTTACATTGGTGTACTTGCATTTACACAGTTGCATTCACACACTTGCATTTGCACACGATTGCATTCACACATTTGCATTGAAACAATGTTTGCACTCTCACACTTGCATTCATATACGCACTTGCATTCATATACACACTCGCTTTCATATACGCATTCGCATTCATATACGCACTTGCATTCGTATAAGCACTCACATTCGTATACGCACTCGCATTCATACACGCACTCGCATTCGTACACGCACTCATTCGTACACGCACTCGCAATCATACACGCACTCGCATTCGCACACGCAATTGCATTCATATACGCACTCGCAATCATACACGCACTCGCATTCGCACACGCAATTGCATTCATATACGCACTCGTATTCATATACGCACTCGCATTCGTATACATGCTTGCATGCGTATATGTGCTTCGCATGCGTATACACTCTCGCATTCATATACACACTCGCATTCATATACGCACTCGCATTAATATACGCACTCGCATTAATATACGCACTCGCATCCATACACGCACTAGCATACATACACACACTCGCATTCATATACGCACTTGCATTCATATACGCACTCGCATTCATATACGCACTCGCATTCATATACGCACTCGCATTCAGTATACATGCTCGCATGCGTATATGCACTGCGTATGCGTATACGCCGCCGCATTCATATACGCACTCGCATTCATATATGCACTCGCATGCGTACGCGCCGCACACATATACGCACTCGCACTCATATACACACTCGCACTCATATACACACGCCGCACTCATATACGCACTCGCACTCATACGCACTCCGCACTCCATATACGCACTTGCACCCATATACGCACTCACATCCATATACGCACTTCGCATTCATATACGCACTCGCATTCGTATACGCACTCACATTCTTATACGCATTTGCATCCATATATGCACTCGCATCCGTATACGCACTCACATCCATATACGCACTCCGCACTCATATACGCACTCGCACTCATATGCGCACTTGCATTCATATACGCACTTCGCACTCATATACGCACTCGCACTCATATCGCACTTGCATTCATATACGCACTCGCATCCATATACGCACTCGCATCCATATATGCACTCGCATCCATATACACACATGCATCCATATACGCACTTGCATCCATATACGCACTTGCATTCATATACACACTTGTATCCATATACGCCCTTGCATCCATATACACACTTGCATTCATATACGCACTTGCATTTACACAGCCCCTGCATGCAGCAAGACACGCACTTGCATTCACACACACCCGCTGGTGTTCTCACACCCCCTCTCCGCATTCACACACACGCCCTTGCATTCGCACTGAGCAGCCTCTATTCACACGCACATGCATTGTATTTACACAATGGTTTGCATTCACACACACCCTCCTGCATACACACACCCTCTTGTATTCATGTACACACAGTGTCTTGGAGACTCTCACAATCAAACACACACACTGAGTTGGCGCTCACCCACACAGCTGCTGTAGGCCTGAGCTTCCAGCTGCCACGATGGGTGGATCCTCTGGGACCCAGGAAGGCAGGGTTGGGGGCTTGGGGTGCAGGGCGTGGGAGAAGGCCGGCCCTTCCCAAAGGTCTTGTTCTTCCCAGAGACCAGCGGCAGCGGCAGCGCAGCGTTGTGGACTGTAAAGGCACCCTGGGGCCTGCCAGGGGAACAGGGACCGACCACCTCAGCGTCAACACCAGCTGCCTCCCTTGGGGTCTTACTGTAGATCCCAGCGGGAGTGTTGGTGAGTGCCTGTGTCCAGGCTGTGGGCGGGACCAAAGCTCCTGTCCTTGGGTTTTGGTGTGGGCGGTTCTCAGATTCTCTTTCCCAGGCATCTGTGAGATCCCAAGGGGGCCTGGCTGGGATCTCACGGGCTGGGGTCTCCCAAGAAGGAGAGGAGGGATCACAGCTCAGATCACTGCTCCCCTTTATGTACCTGGGACCCTCAACCCCTTCTGGAGGGCTTGCTTGCCTTTTTTTCTTTCTTTCTTTCTTTCTTTTCTTTCTTTCTTTCTTTCTTTCTTTCTTTCTTTCTTTCTTTCTTTCTTTCTTTCTTTCTTTCTTTCTTTCTTTCTTTCTTTCTTTCTTCCTTTCCTTCCTTCCTTCCTTCCTTCCTTCCTTCCTTCCTTCCTTCCTTCCTTCCTTCCTTCCTTCCTTCCTTCCTTCCTTCCTTCCTTCCTTCCTTCCTTCCTTTCCTTCTTTCTTTCTTTCCTTCCTTTCTTCCTTCTCTCTCTCTCTCTTTTGCACTGGACAAGACTGGACTGTCCTGTCTTCAGGGGGTCCCTAAGTACTTGTCACTTGCTACAGGCTTTGCTTCTGTGCGTTTGCACAGGTGTCGGCAACAGCCCCTACAAGGACCCCCTGATTTGCAGCCCTGGTGGAGCAGAGCTCATGCAAACCCTCCGTAATGTCATTTTTGTGTGTGATTTTTATTTCATTTTATTTTATCAGAGTGCCATGAATTCCAAAGCTAGTCACAGCTGGATAGTTGGACGTTTGCCACACAATGTTCCGTCACCAGCGTCAACTTCCCTCCGCCAGTGCTCCTGGTCTGGCCCCTGGACTGCTCACCCATCCTTTTTTAATTTTTATTTTATTTCTTAAAAATATTTTTATACACCACTGTGAGATATACAATTACAAAGCTGCTCATGTTTGGCTTTCAGTCATACAGTGTCCCAGCACCCGTCCCTCCACCAGTGCCCATTTCCCACCACCAATGTCCCAGATTTTCTCCTGCCTCCCCCCTAGCCTGCCTCTATGGCAGGTTCTTTATCTCTTTCTCTTTCTCTCTCCCTCTCTCTCTTCCTTCCCTTACACATTGTGGATTCCAATACCTACATTTACAGGTTATCATGTGTATCTTTTTGCCTGTGTGTAATGCTCAGTTCTAGGTTGGTATTAGCAATTTTGACAATTATTATTACACTGTTCCATTCTCTGTCTTACCTAACCTCGGACTCCCACTCGTCTGTGGTCTTTCCTACCTTTGACAAGACCTCCTGATCCATGATTCTCCTGACCTTGGATATTGGTATCATAATATGTATGTGTATATATTTATGTCATGCAAATAAATGCAGCCATTCTATATCGGACAGGCATCTTTTTAAACCCGGTTGCGAACATTTGTCTCGCAACGTCAGTTTGCTCCTTCACAGCACCAGACGGTTGTTGTAACCTGCATCCGTAGCCGTGGTCCACGGCATCCCTGGAGAACGCTGCTAGGACAGGGGCCCACAGCTGCGTTTGCTGTCTGGACAGTGCTCTGGATGGTCAGGCACAAAGAGGTCAGCTCAGCTGGAGCAGCCAGAGGGGCAGAGACTTGGCTAACGGAAGTGGGGAGAGGGCTGAAGGTTGGGTGTTGCAGGACTCCTAAGGGCCGCTGCATCTGCTCTGGATTGCCTCCTGCAAATCACTTCGTAGATAAGGGAGTAGTCTAAATGTGGCAGTTTATCTGACCATGTATGCTGTACTAGCTGGTATAAATATTCTCCCAAGCTACCACAATCATCGTGGGACTAGCTAGATCTTACCAGCATATTAGCCTGGCCACGTAGGACACCTAAGTAATTAGACCAGAGAGAAATGCTGTTTGCTTCCAAGCAAACAAGCATGGCTCCCTGATATACTCAAAGGCAACTAAAATACAAAATTACAATGAAGTAGAAGAGACTTGTGAAGGCTTGGAGAAATATTTAACTGGCATTAGTATTAGTCTTTGGTACAGAGACATGCCATCTCAGAAACCCCCTTCTCTACCCTGTAAAGGCATTTCCAGGCAGATCTTGGCTCAAAACATTAGCATACTAAAGGGCCTAGGTGAGGTGCAGGGAGGGGATTACCTAAGGGCATTTGACCCTCCCCTGCTTTCCATAATAGTGGGAGGAAGGTCTGAGTTGCAGGGGTATAAAACTAGCCTGCTTTCTCTCTCGTGGGCTTCTTTTTTGGGCTCTCTCTTTGTGAGTGCTCACCCTTCTTGGGAGTCTTGTCTTCTCCTTTTTACAGGACCTTTACACGTGGTGGCCGCCATCTTGGCCTACACGTGGCTGGGGTTCTAGCCTGGAATCCTAAGCACCGGGTTTTTCCTTTTGCTGATTTGTATGCCTGAA
>JAJIBD010004719.1:40000-57500 GCA_021461705.1 Cryptotis parvus | reverse complement strand
AGGGGCATCTCTGGGAGGGAGGAGGGAGACATCTCTGGGAGAGAAGAGGGGGGCGTCTCTGGGAGGGGAGGAGGGAGACATCTCTGGGAGAGAGGAGGGGGCATCCCTGGGAGGGAGGATGGAGATATCTCTGGGAGGGAGGAGGGAGACATCTCTGGGAGGGAGTAGGGAGACATCTCTGGGAGAAAAGAGGGGGCATCTCTGGGAGGGAGGAGGGAGATATCTCTGGGAAGGAGGAGGGAGACATCTCTGGGGAGAGAAGAGGGGACATCTCTGGGAGGGAAGAGGAGATATCTCTAGGAGGGAGGAGGGGGCATCTCTGGGAGGGAGGAGGGAGATATCTCTGGGAGGGAGGAGGGAGACATCTCTGGGAGAGAGGAGGGGACATCTCTGGGAGGGAAGAGGGGAGATATCTCTAGGAGGGAGGAGGGACACATCTTTGGGAGGGAGGAGGGGACATCTCTGGGAGGGAGGAGGGGAGATATCTCTAGGAGGGAGGAGGGAGACATCTCTGGGAGGGAGGAGGGAGACATCTCTGGGAGGGGGAGGGAGAGCATCTCTGGGAGGGAGGAGAGGGCATCCCTGGGAGGGCAGGAGGGAGGAGTCTCTGGTCTGTGTCCACTTGGTGCTGAGATTCCCTTTCTCTGTCCAACCAGAGCAGCCAATATTATCTGCAGTAAGCCCCAGTGATGGGAAGCACCAGGCGACCCTTGGTCTGAGCTAGTATCACACACAGATGCAGAGCCTTGCATGTATGGGTAGGTGGGTGGGTGGGTACATGCACAGAAACGTGGATCGATGGCTGATGAAGGATGTTGATGGGTGGGTAGAAATGGATGGGTGATGGATGGGTGGTGGATGATGGATGGATAATGTATCATTAATTGATAGATGATGGGAAGATGGATGGATGATGAATGATGGATGATGAGGGATGATGGATGAATGGATGGATGGATGACGGATGGATGGGTGGATGATGGATGGATGGATGATGGATGATGGATGGATGATGGATGGATGGATGATGGATGGATGGATGGATGACGGATGGATGGATGATGGATGGATGGATGGATGGATGACGGATGGATGGATGATGGATGGATGGATGGATGGGTGGATGGATGATGGATGGATGGGTGGATGGGTGGGTGGATGGGTGGATGGATGGATGATGGATGGATGGATGGATGATGGATGGATGGATGATGGATGGATGGATGATGGATGGATGGATGGTGGATGATAGATGATGATAGATGGTGGATGCATGATGATGGATGATGGATTGATGATGGATAATGGATTATAGATGGATGATGGTGGGCGATGGATGAATGAATGATGGATGGGTGGATGATGGATGGATGATGGTTGTATAGAAGGTGAATGGATGATGAGTGGATGGATGATAGATGAAGGATGGATGGACGGTGGATGATGGGTGATGGATCATGGATGGATGATAGATGGATGAATGGGTGATGGATGATAGATGAAGGATGGATGGACAGTGGATGATGGGTGATGGATCATGGATGGATGATAGATGGATGAATGGGTGATGGATGCATGGATGATGGATGGATGATGGATGGGACGGTGGATGATGTACATGATGGATGGATAATGCATCGTGGATGTATTGATGGATGATGTACATAAAATTCGTGGATAATGAGGAGATGTCGCATAGATGACTGCACAGAGAAAGACAGATGGCAGGATAATCTCAGAGGGGTGACAGATGCGTGTATGTGGAGGCACTGATGCTATCAATAGCTGTAGTTGAGGGACAGAGAGACCAGATGTATAGATATCCGCACTGTAGAGCAATAGACCCATTGGTAGATGATATCAGGCTGGATGACCAGTGAGCAGGTCTATAGCTGATAATCAGTATATATTGGTGAGTATTGAGTGGGCCGGTTCATAGATAATCAGTAGGTAGCTGAATGACAGCTGGTAGATTATGTACTGGCCAATAGGGCGGTGGATGGACTCCTCATAGATTGATGAGTAGGTAAGGGGATGGCAGCTGATAGCTAATAGATTGATCAGTAAGTAAAGGAATGATGACTGGTGATAGATTGATCAGTAAGACGATAACAACTGCAACTGATTGATAGAATGACAGCTGATTGATCGGTAAGGATGGATAGCTGATGATCGATAGATTGGTATGCGGGTGAAAGCTGATAACTGATAGCTGATTGGTAGGTAGGTGGATGACTGCTGATACCTGATCAATCGATCAGTACAAGGATGACAGCTGGGGGCTAAGTGATTGGTGGAGGAGGATGACAGTTAATAGCTGATTGATATGAGGGAGAAGCGTCACCCAATTGACTGGTGCAGATGGATGGCTGACAGCTGATCGATGGACCCGTAGGTGGGGGAATGAGAGCTGATGGTTGATTGATTGGTAGGTGGGGATGGGGCTGATAGCTGATCAATGGATCAGTAGGTGGGGATGGGAGCCGATAGCTGATCGATGGATCAGTAGGTGGGGATGGGAGCTGATAGCTGATCGATGGATCAGTAGCTGGGGTGGGAGCTGAAGGTTGACTGATAGGTGGGGATGGGAGCTGATAGCTAATCAATGGATCAGTAGGTGGGTGATGAGAGGGGTGATGGGAGACGATCGTTGATCAATGGATCAGCAGGTGGGGGATGGGAGCTGATAGCTGATCGATGGATCAGTAGCTGGGGGTGGGAGCTGAAGGTTGACTGATAGGTGGGGGATGGGAGCTGATAGCTAATCAATGGATCAGTAGGTGGGTGATGAGAGGGGTGATGGGAGCCGATCGTTGATCAATGGATCAGCAGGTGGGGATGGGAGCTGATAGCTGATGGATGGATGGGTGGGTGGGAAGTGTGAGGGAAGTGGGTTGCCCTAATGGTGTCTCTCCTTCTTCACTCTTGGTGGGCGTGGGGGTCAGCGCTGGGTCACTCACAGCACCTCCGTGTGGAGGTACCCCTAGTCCCCAGGCACCAGAAACACAGCTGCCTCTCCTGGGTGTGGCCCGGGGACCAGCAGGGGGTGCAGGCGGGGTGGGGACGGCCCCACGTCTGGGCCTCAGGACAGCCCCCAGCCCGCCCCTGCCCGGTCTCCTGCCCACCGCCCGGGGAGACTCCCCAACAAGGCTTTAGTGGGCCTATTTTTGTTTGCAGATGAGATCGGAGCTGGAAAGTGCCGCGGGCGGGACCTGGGGCTCCCACGCTGCAGCTCGGTGAGTGACACCAGCAGCTGTGGTCTCCTAGGACCCCTAATTGCTCTCCTGTGCGCCCGCCACGCACGCCGCTACCCGGCCCCGCACCCCTACGCACACTGCCCGCCCCCCGCCCGCCGCCCGCACCCGCACTGACACTAGAGTCACACACAGGCACACACACTCATACTCACATATGAACACATGCATGCACAGAGCGCACTTGGACACACACTCTGACATGTGGGTACACACATGTATACAGACACACATGCATGGACACACACGGCCACACAGACACACACATGCACTCACACATAAACACAGTTGTGCCTCCTCCTAGCCTGTAGTGCCAACACCAGCGCTGACACACACGTGCACAGATACACATGGACATACACTCACACTTGTGGACACATCAGACGCACACGGGCACACACAGACACACATTCACACATGGACACACATACGCACAATAGACACACATGACATGCACTCACATACATACACATGGACACACTCATAGACAGACATACACTCATACATACATATGTATACACTCACAGACACACTCTTGAACACACACAGACACTCATGAACATGCTCACATACATACACCTGGACACACTCACAGACACACACTCATGAACACACTCACAGACACTGATGAACACACTCATATAAATACACATGGACACACTCACAGACACACTCTTGAACACACTCACAGACACTCATGGACATGCTCACATACATACACCTGGACACACTCACAGACACACACTCATGAACACACTCACAGACACTGATGAACACACTCATATACATACACATGGACACACTCACAGACACACTCTTGAACACACTCATAGACACTCATGGACATGCTCACATACATACACATGGACACACTCACAGACACACACTCATGGAACACACTCCACAGACACTGATGAACACACTCATATACATACACATGGACACACTCACAGACACACTCTTGAACACACAGACACTCATGAACATGCTCACATACATACACCTGGACACACTCACAGACACACACTCATGAACACACTCCCACAGACACTAATGAACACACTCATATACATACACATGGACACACTCACAGACACACTCTTGAACACACTCACAGACACTCATGGACATGCTCACATACATACACATGGACACACTCACAGACACACTCACAGACACTCATGAACATACTCACATACATACACATGGACACACTCACAGACACACTCTTGAACACACACAGACCCTCATGGACATGCTCACATACATACACATGGACATACTCATGAACACACTCCAGAACACTCATGGACACGCTCACATATGTACACATGGACATACTCTGGCACACACATACATACACATGGACACACTCACAGACACACTCCAGAACACTCATAGACACGCTCACATACATACACATGGACACACAGACACTCATGGACACGCTCACATACATACATGGACACACAGACACTCATGAACACGCTCACATACATACACATGGACACACTCACAGACACTCATGGACATGCTCACATCCATACACACGGACACATGCCGGCACACACTCATGAACACACTCAGACACTCATGGACACACATACATACACATGGACACACTCACAGACACACACTCATGAACACACTGACAGACACTCATGAAGACACAAACATACACATGGACACACATACACATGGACACACTCATGAACACACTCCAGAACACTCATGGACACGCTCACATACGTACACATGGACACACTCCGGCACACACTCACATACATACACATGGACACATGCCGCCACACACTCATGAACACACTCATGGACACACATACATACATACGGGACACATGCACACACACGGAAGCACTCACCTACAGACACACACATTGAGATACACACATTCACATACACACAACACTCACAGACACACGACACTCCACACCCTCACACACACGTCCGTCCCTCCCTCCTCCCGCCTGCTGTGGTCGCAGCCAGCTGTGTAGGTGTGCCTGCCCCAGCCTCAGGGTCTGGCTCTCTCCGAGGACCCGGCCCCAGCCCTGCCCACGGGACCAGACGCCGACTAGAGACAGAATCTCACGTTTCCCGACGCCCCCGGGAGATGCACAATGCCCGAGTCCTCACGGTTCGGAACAGCACGCTGGCATCCGCGCTGACCACACCTGGGCACCACGCGGGCATCCGCTGACCACACCTGAGCACCACGCGGGCATCCGTGCTGACCACACCCGGGCACCACATGGGCATCCGCACTGACCACACCTGGGCACCACGCGGGCATCCGTGCTGACCACACCTGGGCACCACGCGGGCATCTCTGCTGACCACACCCGGGCAGCACTCGGGCATCTGTGCTGACCACACCTGGGCAGTATGTGGGCATCTCTGCTGACCACCCCGGCAGTATGTGGGCATCTGTGCTGACGACACCTGGGCAGTATGAGGGCATCTGTGCTGACCACCCGGGCAGTATGCGGACATCTCTGCTGACCACCCCGGACAGTATGCGGGCATCTCTGCTGACGACACCGGGCAGTATGCAGACATCTCTGCTGACCACACCTGGGCAGTATGCGGGCATCTCTGCTGGCGACACCGGGCAGTATGCAGACATCTCTGCTGACCACACCCAGACAGTATGCGGGCATCTCTGCTGACGACACCGGGCAGTATGCAGACATCTCTGCTGACCACACCTGGGCAGTATGCGGGCATCTCTGCTGGCGACACCGGGCAGTATGCAGACATCTCTGCTGACCACACCCAGACAGTATGCGGGCATCTCTGCTGACGACACCGGGCAGTATGCAGACATCTCTGCTGACCACACCTGGGCAGTATGCGGGCATCTCTGCTGGCGACACGGGCAGTATGCAGACATCTCTGCTGACCACACCCAGACAGTATGCGGGCATCTCTGCTGACGACACCGGGCAGTATGCAGACATCTCTGCTGACCACACCCAGGAAGTATGCGGGCATCTCTGCTGACCACAGCGGGCAGCACGCAGGCACCTGCCTAGTGACCAAACCCATATTCCCTGGGCCTCTCCATCCGGCTTCAGATCAAATCCAGGTCTGAGGAGACGCACCAAGGCACGGAACACGGGTACACATTGCTGCCCTCCTGACACCTTTAGCCCCAGTGACCCCCAAAGCACCGCTGTGGGGGGCCCCTCTGCAAACAGGAAGAACACAGAGTGAAGCCCTCTCATGGAATCCCACCTTCAGCAGAGGCGGAAGGTCTCGGCAGGGACGCTGTGTCCAGGCTGGCCTCTCCGCCTAATGTGAGTCGGGGCACCCAGCCAGCCCCGCCCCGGCCCCCGGAACCTACAGGGTCTCTGTGTTGAACCACTGTGCCCCGTGCTCTGGGGGCCCCACCCGAGCGGTGCCTCCTGGCAGCCCGCGTTCCATCTCCGGCTCGGCAGCCTCCGGGGGACAGATGATAAACGAGACAAAAATACCAACGCACCTTAATTTGTCGTTTTTCTCTTCCCTTTCTGGCTAACTCTTCCCGGCTGCTCGGGGCACCAGAGGCATCTATTAAAAAAAGAAAGAAGGAAAGAAACGCAGAGCTGGGTCCCCAGCGAGCGCCCAGCACGTCCCTGCGGGGTGACACCCCGTGTTCAGGGTGATGGACGGAAAGAGACCAGCCGGGGGCTCCCGTAGTCTGGGGTCCCTTTGAACGCTTCCACTGACAGTGCAGGAATCTCGCTAATGATCCCGGGAAAGGGGGACGCGGTTCACATAGCCCCGCGTGGCGGCGGCCACACTGCCAGCACCCATTTAGGCAAATGAAAGACAGCGGCCGTTAGAAGCCCGTGCGTGCAGCGTGTGTCTGTGAGTGAGCGCACACACGTGTGTGTGTGTGCACGCGTATGGGTGGGGGTGGACTCCGCACAGCCCAGCGGTACACGCCTGTCCCCTGCTTGTACAAGCCGCTGCCGTCCCTGCAAACTCCAACTTGGGATTTGGGGGTTCGGGGTTCAGGGCGCAGGGCCTGGTCAGCTCAGGGCTGTCCAGGGTGCGGCAGAAGAGCCAAGGCCGTGAGCAGCCACCAGGGGGCAGCTTTGCAGAAGGGCCCCCTAGGGTCCAGGGCCTCCTCCCCGCAAGAGATCAGGGTGACCCTCGAGAGGGTCGGGCGGGGGCCCAGCGCAGGCTTGGGGACGAAGGGCTAGCTCCTGAGTGCTGCGTTTTGTTATACCTGTCCGTTTATTCACTAGGGGCCACACCAGCAATGCTACAGCTGGCTCCCGGCTCAGTGCTCAGGGCCGACTCCAGGCTCTGTGCTCGGGGCTGGCTCCCGGCTCTGCGCTCGGGGCTGACTCCCGGCTCTGTGCTCGGGGCTAACTCCCGGCTCTGTGCTCGGGGCTGACTCCCCGGCTCTGTGCTCGGGGCTGACTCCCGGCTCTGTGCTTGGGGCTGACTCCCGGCTCTGTGCTCGGGGCTGACTCCCGGCTCTGTGCTTGGAGCTGACTCCCGGCTCTGTGCTCAGGGCTGACTCCCCGGCTCTGTGCTTGGGACTGACTCCCGGCTCTGTGCTCGGGGCTGACTCCCCGTTCTGTGCTCGGGCCAACCCCGGCTCTGCGCTCGGGGCTGACTCCCGGCTCTGCACTCGGGGCTGACTCCCGGCTCTGTGCTCGAGCCTGACTCAGGCTCTGTGCTCGGGGCTGACTCCCGGCTCTGCACTCGGGGCTGACTCCCGGCTCTGTGCTCGAGCCTGACTCAGGCTCTGTGCTCAGGGCTGACTCCCGGCTCTGTGCTCGGGGCTGACTCCGGCTCTGTGCTCGGGTGTGACTCAGGCTCTGCGCTCCGAGCTGACTCCCGGCTCTGCGCTCGGGGCTGACTCCCGGCTCTCTGCTCGGGGCCGACTCCGGCTCTGTGCTTGGGGCTGACTCCCGTTCTGTGCTCGGGGCCGACTCCCGGCTCTGTGCTCGGGGCTGACTCCTGACCAGGCCTGGGAGCACTTGTGGTCCAGGGATTGGCCGTGTGCAAGGCAATGGTCTTACTCCTGTACGTCTTTCCTCTGGTCTCTACGGTCACGATGATCATAATCTTGCAGCTGGGCTCTACGGTCATGATGATCATAATCCTGCAGCTGGGCTCTACGATCACGATGATTATAATCTTGCACTGGGCTCTACGGTCACGATGATTATAATCTTGCACTGGGCTCTACGGTCACGATGATTATAATCTTGCAGCTGGGCTCTAAGGTCATGATGATCATAATCTTGCAGTTGTCTCTACAATCACGATGATTATAATCTTGCAGTGGGCTCTACGGTCACGATGATGATAATCTTGCAGTGGGCTCTCATTATCCTCTTCCCTTTGCTTGCTATGTTTGTCCACCACAGGTTTTGAGTTGGACTGTCCATAGTTTTCCGGCTTTGCTTGCCTGGGTGTTGCACTTCAGCCCACAGCGCTGCAGGCACGTGGCGTGGACGGATGCAGCTCCGGCAGGCAGCGACTGTGCACACCAGAGCACCAGGCTGTACCAGGAGACCTGCGGGCACGGATGGTGCCAGGTGAGGGCAGCTGCGAGCACGGGGCAGTGGCCGGGAGGACCCAGCACGGTCACGGTTCCGATTTCGGGACAGGCGAGCGGCACGGCAGTCCAGAATTTGCTGAGTCAACGGGCTCACAGGCAAAGCCTCGGGGACCGGAGTAGGAGCCAGAAGTAGGCCGCGAGGGCTTGCAGCTCAGCTCATGCTGGCCGATCCACTTCCTGTCTCCTGACCCACTTCCTGTCTCTATCGCAGTTTTCGTCTCCACGGCAATTCTTACCCACTGCTGTCTTGATGCACTTCTGTCTCCTGATCCACTTCCTGTCTCCTGGCCCACTTTCTGTCTCTACTGCAGTCCTGATCCACTTCATCTCCTGACTCACTGTTCTAGCACAGTCCTGATCCACTTCCTGTCTCCTGACCCACTTCCTGTCTCTACTGCAGTCCTGATCCACTTCATCTCCTGACTCACTTCTGTGTCTAGCACAGTCCTGATCCACTTCCTGTCTCCTGGCCCACTTTCTGTTTCTACCACAGTCCTGATCTTGTCTCCTGATTCACTTCCTGTCTCCTGACCCACTTTCTGTCTCTACTGCAGTTCTGATCCACTTCATCTTCTGACTCACTTCTGTTTCTAGCACAGTCCTTATCCACTTCCTGTCTTCTGACCCACTTTCTGTCTCTACTGCAGTCCTGATCCACTTCATCTCCTGACTCACTGTTTCTAGCACAGTCCTGATCCACTTCCTGTCTCCTGACCCACTTCCTGTCTCTACTGCAGTCCTGATCCACTTCATCTCCTGACTCACTTCTGTTTCTAGCACAGTCCTGGTCCACTTCCTGTCTCCTGACCCACTTTCTGTCTCTACTGCGGTCTGGATCCACTTTATCTTCACAGCCGTCCTAACCCACTTCCTGTCTCTACAGCAGTGCTGACCCACTTCCTGTCTCTACCAAGTCCTGATCTACTTGTCTCCACAGCAATCCTTGCACACTTTCTGTCTCTCCCCGTTTTGACCCACTTTTTCTTCAGCCCAGTGCTTATTCACTTTGTCTCCACAGCAATCCTGACCCACTTTCTGTCTCTGCCTAGTTCCTGACCGACTTTCTGTCTCTACTCCACTCCTAACCCGCTTTGTGTCTACCCCAGCACTGACCCACTTTCTGTCTGGCTCTGACCCACTTTGTCTCTACCTCAGCACGGATCCACTTCTGTCTTACAAGTCCTGCCCCATTTTCCATCTCTACCTCAGTCCTGACCCACTTTCCGTCTCTACTGCAGTCATGCCCCACGTTCCAGCTCTACCTCAGTCCTGACCCACTTTAGGTCTCTACCGCAGTCATGCCCCACGTTCCAGCTCTACCTCAGTCCTGACCCACGTTCCGTCTCTACCTCAGTCATGCCAAACGTTCCAGCTCTACCTCAGTCCTAACCCACTTTCTGTTTCTATCTCAGTCCTAACCCAATTTCTGTCTCTACTTCAGTCCTACCCATTTCTGTCTCTACCTCAGTCTAATGACTTTCCGTCTCTACCTGTCCTAACCCACTTTCCATCTCTACCTCAGTCCTAACCACTTTCTGTCTCTACCTCAGTCCTAACCCACTTTCTATCTCTACCTCAGTCCTAACCACTTTCTGTCTCTACCTCAGTCCTAACCCACTTTCTATCTCTACCTCAGTCCTAACCCACTTTCCGTCTCTACCTCAGCCCTGACCCACTTTCCGTCTCTACCTCAGTCCTGCCCCACTTTCTGTCTCTACCTCAGTCCTAACCGACTTCCCGTCTCTACCTCAGTCCTAACCCATTTCTGTCTCTACCTCAGTCCTGACCACTTTCAGTCTCTACCTCAGTCCTGCCCCACGTACCAGCTCTACCTCAGTCCTAACCCACTTTCTGTTTCTACCTCAGCCCTAACCCACTTTCTGTCTCTACCTCAGCCCTAACCCACTTTCCATCTCTACATCAGTCCTAACCACTTTCCGTCTCTACCTCAGTCCTAACCCACTTTCTGTTTCTACCTCAGCCCTGACCCACTTTCTGTCTCTACCTTAGCCCTAACTCACTTTCCATCTCTACATCAGTCCTAACCACTTTCCGTCTCTACCTCAGCCCTAACCCACTTTCCATCTCTACCTCAGCCATAACCCACTTTCTGTCTCTCTTCAGTCCTAACCCACTTTCCGTCTGTACCTCAGTCCTAACCCACTTTCCGTCTCTACCTCAACCCTGACCCACTTTCTGTCTCTACCTCAGTCCTAACCCACTTTCTGTCTCTACCTCAGTCCTAACCACTTTCCGTCTCTACCTCAGCCCTAACCCACTTTCCGTCTCTACCTCAGCCCTAACCCACTTTCTGTCTCTACCTCAGTCCTAACCCACTTTCCGTCTCTACCTCAGTCCTAACCCACTTTCTGTCTCTACCTCAGTCCTAATCACTTTCCGTCTCTACCTCAGCCCTAACCCACTTTCTGTCTCTACCTCAGTCCTGCCCCACTTTCTGTCTCTACCTCAGTCCTAACCCACTTTCCGTCTCTACCTCAGTCCTAACCCACTTTCTGTCTCTACCTTAGTTCTAACCACTTTCCATCTCTACCTCAGCCCTAACCCACTTTCCGTCTCTACCTCAGTCCTAACCACTTTCCGTCTCTACCTCAGTCATGCCCCACATTCCAGCTCTACCTCAGTCCTAACCCACTTTCTGTTTCTACCTCAGCCCTGACCCACTTTTTGTCTCTACCTCAGTCCTACCCATTTCTGTCTCTACCTCAGTCTAATGACTTTCCGTCTCTACCTGTCCTAACCCACTTTCCATCTCTACCTCAGTCCTAACCACTTTCTGTCTCTACCTCAGTCCTAACCCACTTTCCATCTCTACCTCAGTCCTAACCACTTTCTGTCTCTACCTCAGTCCTAACCCACTTTCCATCTCTACCTCAGTCCTGCCCCTCTTTCTATCTCTACCTCAGTCCTAACTCACTTTCTATCTCTACCTCAGTCCTAACCCACTTTCTGTCTCTACCTCAGTCCTAACCCACTTTCTGTCTCTACCTCAGTCCTAACCCACTTTTTGTCTCTACCTCAGTCCTAACCCACTTTCTATCTCTACCTCAGTTCTAATCCTAACTCACTTTCCATCTCTACCTCAGTCCTAACTCACTTTCTGTCTCTACCTCAGTTTTAACCCACTTTCCATCTCTACCTCAGCCCTTACCCACTTTCCATCTCTACCTCGGTCCTAACCACTTTCTGTCTTTACCTCAGTCCTAACCCACTTTCTGTCTCTACGTCAGTCTCTACCTCAGCCCTAACCCACTTTCCATCTCTACCTCAGTCCTAACCCACTCTCCACCTCTACCTCAGCCCTAACCACTTTCCGTCTCTACCTCAGCCCTAACCCACTTTCCGTCTCTACCTCAGTCCTAACCAACTTTCCGTCTCTACCTCAGTCCTAACCACTTTCCATCTCTACCTCAGTCCTAACCACTTTCCGTCTCTACCTCAGTCCTAACCCACTTTCTGTCTCTACCTCAGTCCTAACCCACTTTCCGTCTCTTCCTCAGTCCTGTCCCACATTCTATTTCTGCCTCAGTCCTAACTCACTTTCTGTCTCTACCTCAGTCCTAACCTACTTTCTGTCTCTACCTCGGTTGTAACCCACTTTCCGTCTCTACCTCAGTCCTAACCCACTTTCTGTCTCTACATCAGTCTCTACCTCAGCCCTAACCCACTTTTCATCTCTACCTCAGTCCTAACCCACTCTCCGTCTCTACCTCAGCCCTAACCCACTTTCCGTCTGTACCTCAGTCCTAACCCACTTTCTGTCTCTATGTCAGTCTCTACCTCAGCCCTAACCCACTTTCCATCTGTACCTCAGCCCTAACCCACTCTCCGTCTCTACCTCAGCCCTAACCCAGTTTCCGTCTCTACCTCAGTCCTGACCCACTTCCCGTCTCTACCCTCAGTCCTAAGCCACTTTCCGTCTCTACCTCAGTCCTAACCCACTTTCCGTCTCTACCTCAGCCCTAACCCACTCTCTGTCTCTACCGCAGTCCTGCCCTGCTCTCCATGTGTTCTCCTTGGCCTCCCTGCGCGTTTCCCGGGACTGGCCACACCCTGTGTCCTGCAGTCAGCGCAGACCAGAGCCGCGTGGCGCCCAGCCGAGGCGCAGTAGAGCCGAGCCGAGACGAGCCGAAACGAGCCGAGACGAGGCCGAGACGAGGCCGAGGCCGAGCCGAGCCGAGCGGGGCCGAGCCGAGCTGAGCCGGAGTCAAGGCAAGACGGCGCCGAGCAGGGGCCGAGTCGAGCCGAGCAAGGCCGAGCGGAGCCGAGGCTGAGCCGAGCAAGACCGAGTCGAGCAAGACCGAGACGAGCCGAGCCGAGCCGAGCCGAGCCGAGCCGAGCCGAGGCCGAGCCGAGGCCGAGCCGAGGCAAGACCGAGCCGAGCAGGGCCGAGGCCGAGCCGAGCCGAGGCCGAGCCGAGGCCGAGGCCGAGCCGAGGCCGAGGCCGAGGCCGAGGCCGAGGCCGAGCCGAGCCGAGCCGAGCCGAGGCCGAGGCCGAGGCCGAGTCGAGGCGGAGCCGAGCATGGCCGAGCAGAGCCGAGCTGAGACAAATAAAGCCGAGCCGTGCTCTGTGCACGGAAACCCCAAACCCCTCCCGCGGTCTGTCTGTCCGTCTGTCTCTCTGCATCCTTCTTCTGGTAGTGCTGGCGTGCAAATCTGTGTAAATGTGTGTGAGCACGTGTGTGTGAAGTCTGGGAGCTGAGAGTCCACTGTGCATGTGTAACTAGGTGCGGTGGAGTGCCTGTGTGTGCAAATATGTGAGCTTGTGTGTACAAGCTCACACGCAGTTACACGTATTTCCGTGTGCGACTTTCAGTGCGTGTGGTGGAGTGCCTGTGTGTGTGTTGTACGTGTGTGTCAGTGCTTGTGTGAGCAAGTGTGTGTGCGTCTCTGAGCTGTGTGTTTGCATGTGTATGTGAGCACGTGTGTGAGTTGCGTGTGTGAGTTTCTATGAGCGCATGTGAATGTGTGTTTGAGTGTATGTCAGCGTGTCAGTGTGTGTGTGTGCACGGCCCTTGTTACAGACCCTGGAATAAACCCCGCATGCGCGCTGGTGTGTGTGTGTGTGTGTGTGTATGTGTCTGTGTGTGTGTGCATGGCCCCTTGTTACAGACCCTGGAATAAGGCCCAGCGTGCACGCTGGTGTGTGTGTGTATGTGTCTGTGTGTGTGTGCACGGCCCTTGTTACAGACCCTGGAATAAACCCCGCGTGCGGGTGTGTGTGTGTGTGTGTGTGTGTGTGTGTGTACAGTCATTGTTACAGACCCTGGAATAAAGCCCCGTGTGCACTGGTGTGTATGTGTGTGCACGGCCCTTGTTACAGACCCTAGAATAAACCCCGCGTGCGGCCGCTGGTGTGTGTGTGTGTGTGTGTGCGCGCGCGGCCCTTGATAGACACCCTGGAATAAAGCCCCGGGTGTGCGCTGGTGTGTGTGTGTGCGCACGGCCCTTGTTACAGACCATGGAATAAACCGCCGCGTGCGTGCTGGTGTGTGTGTGTGTGTGTGTGTGTGTGTGTGTGCTCGCCCTTGATAGACACCCTGGAGTGAACCCTCGCAAGCATCAGCTTGGAGAACAAAACGCCTCTCTCAAGCACCGGCAACAACCATCACAAAAACTAAACGAATCCTTCCTAAAACTCTTTCCTGCGCCTCCTCAAGCCAGGGGGCAGGTTGCCCTGGCAACAGCAGGCCTCTCCATCCCGGGGTCTCGGCTGGGTGCCTGCGGCCCGCGGCCCGGGCTCGTGCAGAGCCGGGAAGGGCAGCTACAGAGCCTGAGACGTGTCAGGAAGCATTAGGGCCAGGAAGCCACGCTGCTCGCACGGCCCAGACGGTCGTGGATAATCACGTCCTCGGTGGCTGCCCGGGGGGGGGGCGGGAGCCGCTGATTCCGGGATGGTGACCCACTGCGGGCACACAGACAGACGGACAGACCAGACGGACAGACAGCAGGACAGATGGATGCGGGCCCCGGGGAACAGGCAGATTTAACCAACTGTGCCCCGTCCTCCTCTTTCCACGTCGTGGGGCTCCGTGGCCTCCCGGGGTGCAGACGCGGAGCCCTCCCTCTTGTCCTTTTGGACACTGCAGCCGGCCGGTGTGTCTGGGAGCTGTCAGAGGACAGGGTCTGTGTCTGCAGAGTGAAGGAGGCGGCCACGCCCCAGGCACCGCGGCTCCGGAAACAAGCCTGGAAGAAGCCGGACAGGGGTCTTAGAAGGAGACGTTTCTAACAGGATGGAGCCACAGGACTTAGACGAGACGCGAGGCCTCACACACACACACACACACACACACACACACACACACACACACACACACACAAAAGTGCCCCTGGCCGGCGGTTCCAATAACCTTATCCTCTGAGTCATGGCTGTGTGCACCTTCTACACTCTGTTGTGGCTGTGTACGACTTTCCGCCTCTGTCTCAGCTCCTTCTGTGAAGGCCACATCCACGCCCAGGCCGGCAGCGCCCGGAGTAACGCTCGGAGCTCCCACTTAGGGCCTTTGTACACGGAGCCGCCATGCTTTATTTATGTCAGGCTTCCGTCAGAACGTGGCCCCGTGGGTGGCCCCAGCTCTGCGCCTTTTGATCATCACGCAGGGCAGGTGAAAAGCCGGGGCAGAGTCCGGCTCTAAGGCGGCTGCCCTTGCCGTGGGCAGACCGGCTGCAGGCTCCGGAGTTTAAGGGATGAAAATTCAAACGTCCCGGTAGCTTCCGTGTGGTGCGGGAATTTGCGTCCCTGGGGCTTGTCCATGGCAGGGGTATGGCTGTTCTATCCACAAGGGCTGTGGGGGTGAGGTGAGGGCGTGAGAGAGTGCAGCACCCGCGTTGCTCTTGGCTGACCTGTCTGCTCGGCCTCAGGACTGGCTGGACTCCGCCGACAGGGTGTGCAGCTCTCCTAGGTTTTGGGGCCCTCGGGTGCCACGGAGCACTGAACAGTGTGCTACCCTCCGCACACACCTCTCAGGTGCTGGGATGCTCAGTCCATGACACAGGTGCTGGGATGCTGAGTCCATGACACAGGTGCTGAGATGCTGAGTCCATGACACAGGTGCTGAGATCTGAGTCCATGACACAGGTGCTGACATGCTGAGTCCATGGCACAGATACTGAGATGCTGACCCCATGGCACAGGTGCTGAGAGTTCAGTCCATGACACAGGTGCTGAGATGCTGAGTCCATGACACAGGTGCTGAGTTGCTGAGTCCATGACACAGGTACTGAGAGCTGAGTCCATGACACAGGTGCTGAGATGCTGAGTCCATGACACAGGTGCTGGGATGCTGAGTCTATGACACAGGTGCTGAGATGCTGAGTCCATGACACAGGTGCTGAGAGCTGAGTCCATGACACAGGTGCTGGGATGCTGAGTCCATGACACAGGTGCTGGGAGCTGAGTCCATGACACAGGTGCTGGGATGCTGAGTCCATGACACAGGTGCTGAGAGCTGAGTCCATGACACAGGTGCTCAGAGCTGAGTCCATGACACAGGTGCTGGGATGCTGAGTCCATGACACAGGTGCTGGGAGCTGAGTCCATGACACAGGTGCTGGGAGCTGAGTCCATGCACAGGTGCTGGGAGCTGAGTACATGACACAGGTGCTGAGAGCTGAGTCCATGACACAGGTGCTGAGATGCTGAGTCCATGACACAGGTGCTGGGATGCTGAGTCCATGACACAGGTGCTGGGAGCTGAGTCCATGACACAGGTGCTGAGAGCTGAGCCCATGACGCAGGTGCTGAGATGCTGAGTCCATGACAGGTGCTGAGAGCTGAGTCCATGACACAGGTGCTGAGAGCTGAGTCCATGACACAGGTGCTGAGATGCTGAGTCCATAACACAGGTGCTGAGAGCTGAGTCAATGACACAGGTGTTGAGAGCTGAGTCCATGACACAGGTGCTGAGTTGCTGAGTCCATGAAACAGGTGCTGAGAGCTAAGTCAATGACAGGTGCTGAGAGCTGAGTCCATGACACAGGTGCTGAGATGTTTAGTCCATGGCGCGGGTGCTGAGAGCTGAGTCCATGATGCAGGTGCTGAGAGCTGAGTCCATGACACAGGGAAACTGATGCTGTAGGTAACCCGATGATGCAGCTAACTTGATAGTGAAGGTAAGTCGACAGTCAGGTAATCTGCCGTCGTAGGTGAGTGAGATCTATTGTTGAGAAGCTTCCCAGCCTCGATGTCTCATGAGAAACTCAGACGTTTTGTTTGTGAAGGGGAGTGAGGGGAGTCTAGTTCACACAAGCACAGGCTGTTTGGAGTTGCTCTAGCCTGTGAAAGCAAAGCCCCAGCATAAAATCCGAGCCCATATAGGGTGTGGAGCTACAACCTTTGGGCTTCTGTGAAAAAATTAGATTTTTACAGTAGTACATTTCCATTGGACCCTATCACGTGCCAATGTAGCCCAATGGCATCTGGTTGATTCAGGAATATGAAGAGCCTCAAACCGTTCCTTCAGGGTCTTAACAAGGAAGTCTGACCATCTTGTAGGTGGGCGGCCACGTGGTCTTTTGACATCCCTTGGGATCCAGTCGGTAACAGCTCTAGTCCAGCAGTCGTCTCCAAATCGCATTACATGTCCAGCCCATCTGATTTTCGATGCCTTGGCAAACGAGACAGCGTCCCTGATTCTGGAATAGCGAC
>JAJIBD010004719.1:0-35000 GCA_021461705.1 Cryptotis parvus | reverse complement strand
ATAAATGCTGGATTTTGAGATGACTACAAGAGTATGCTACCCACACGGCAGAGCCTGGCAAGCTACCCGTGTCGTATTTGATATGCCAGATACCAGTAACAATGATAGACCTCATTCCCATGACCTGATGGAATGGTTTGAGGCTCTTTATGTTCCTGGAGCAAGCAGGTGCCCTTGGGCTCTACTTGCATGAGACAGGACATATGGAGATGTTACTGGTGCCCGCTCGAGCAAATCGATGATGAACGGGAAGACAGTAACAATTATGGACCTCATTTTCATCACCTGAAGGAATGGTTTGAGGCTCTTCCTGTCCCTGGAGCAAGCAGATTCCCTTGGGCTGCACTTGCTTTGCGACAGGACGTATGGAGATGTTACTGGGGCCCACTCGAGCACATCGATGAACCACGGGAAGACAGTGATAGTGATACAGTGCTGGGCCGCCTTGGGCCCCATGGACCCGCCTTCACACACCCACACAGGTGAGACCCCCAAACTGACTCTCCCCAGCCTTGGGGGGTTTCTGTGCATTTCCTGGGGAGCCGGGGAGGGGATACAAAGCACATGGGGCGGGCGCCATAGTACAGTGGGTAAGGGCTTTGCTTTGCACACGGCTGGCCCAGGTTCAATCCCCAGCACCCTATACGGCCCCCAAAGCCCAGCCTGGAGAGATCCCTGATCACAGAGCCCGGAGTAAGCCCTGAGCTCTTCCGGGGTGTTCCCACAGCCCCAAAGATACATCAACCAAACAAAAAGGCGAATGAGCGAGGGCAGGGGGGCAGCCATGTGCTGGGAGTCGTTGTGTCCCAAACCACAGTCTACCATGAGAGGTTTGGGCTCTCCTGGGGTTGGGTCCTGCCCATCTGGAGAGTGAGCCTCGTCAGCAAACACCGGCTCATTTCAAATTGCAAACCGGCTCAAGAGTCCCAGCCCCCACAGCCCAAAGGGACCCGCTTCCCGGGGAGTAAGGGAAGGAGACGTTTTCCTACACTCACCTGACAACCAGCCCTTGAGCTCCAACGGCCAGTCAGGTCTGTCCCTGGCCCCCAAGCTGGGCAGACAGGATGCGGCCCTCGTGGTTGGTCTCAAGCTCAAGGTGGAAAAGAACCGGCTTGCTGGGCTTGGCTCCCCGAGGAAAACACAAGTGCCTTAGGAGTGACTGGTGGGCAGCAGGCCATTGACAAGAGGCTTATGTCTTGTGGACACCCATCCACCATCCCCTCCTTCTACCCGACACAGCCCGTCCTGGGGTCGGGGAGAAGACCCACCCAGGGATCTCGTGTCCTTCCCTTGCCTGCGCCAGCCTTACTGACGTGACGGCTGTCACCGTTTCCTGCTGGGGACTGGAGGGGACCCCCTGGGGCTACTGTCCTTTGCGGTGTCCTGTGTGTTCAGGTCTCCCGCCCTCCAGGGCCATCTCCCAAGCCGGCCGTGGGTGCCCTGTGGGGGTTTGGCTGTCAGCGTCCGGACCCCAGACGTCCCCTGCTGTTGTAGCTGTGAGCTGTCGCCCACTCCAGACTGAACGGGGAACTGGGGGACCCCGAATGTGCCCAGTGTCAGGGACCGGCGGGCAACCCCCATCCCCGTTGCTCAGATCTTGGTGCACCCCCATCACGCGTGGCGCGGCCCGGGGGAAAGTCTCTCCGTGGCAAAGGTTAAGCCAATATTAGCAGGGAAATAAAATCAAGTGCGCCGTGAAGCCCGGAGCTGCGTGACGCCGGGGACGTCTGGCCAGCAAATGAGCAAGTGTCTAATTGTGCGCCGGCCGCTCATTGTTGGGGCTCTCCTGGAACTAATAAGAAATCCATTAGTTAATGAAGTGCCCGTTAAACGCCATGCTAATCGTCCGTCGCGTGCTGTTCTTGGCGGGGCGCTTTCGTCCCCGCCCGAGCCGCAGTAATTGCAGGACCAGGCTGCTCCGTGCCGTCCCCGTGCCTGCCGCGGCATCATTAGGTGGGACCCGCCTGCTGGCAGCAGGCCTGCTGGATCGGCGCGCCCCAATTATTTTTAATTGCCAGGCGCACGCACGGCCGGGCTGTCCGCAGGCGCTTCCAGGCTGGCACTGTCAAAGACCAGCGCTCGGAGCCGCTCCGTGTCGGCTGCCGTGGGACCAGGTAGCCGGGGAGATCCCCCCCCCCACGGCAATTCCCAGCAGGGTCTGGGACTCTGCGTTTGCCGCCCGGGCTGGGAGCACAGTGTAGGAGGACTCGGGCGTGGGTGAAAGCTGATCGAGAGGAGGTTCGAAAGCTGGACAGTGAGCACAGGAGCACACACAGAACTGTGGACACACGTGCACAGAACACACGTGCATGTGCACAGGACAGGCTTTGTATGGGCACACACGCATCCACACCGACACACACATGCATTCATATGGGCACACACGCAGCCACACGGGCACACACATGCATTCATATGGGCACACACGCAGCCACCCGGGCACACACATGCATTCATATGGGCACACACGCAGCCACGGGCACACACATGCATTCATATGGGCACACACTCAGCCACACGGGCACACACATGCATTCATATGGGCACACACGCAGCCACACGGGCACACACATGCATTCATATGGGCACACACGCAGCCACACGGGCACACACATGCATTCATATGGGCACACACGCAGCTACACAGGCACACACATGCATTCATATGGGCACACACGCAGCCACACAGACACTCACATGCATTCATATGGGCACACACACAGCTACACAGGCACACACATGCATTCATATGGGCACACACGCAGCCACACGGGCACACATGCATTCATATGGGCACACATGTATTCATATGATCACACACATCCACACGGTACACACATGCATTCATATGGGCACACACTCATCCACACATACACACATGCATTCATATGGGCACACACATGCATCACATGGACACACATGGATTCATATGATCACGCACATCCACACGAACATACACATGCATTCATATGGGCACACACATGCATTACACAGACACACATGGATTCATATGGGCACACATGCATCACATGGACACACACATGCATTATATGGACACACATGTATTCATATCATCACACGCATCCACATGGACACACATGGATTCATATGATCACACACATCCACACGGACACACACATGCATTCATATGGGCACACACGCAGCCACACGGGCACACACGCAGCCAAACGGTCCCTTTAACACACATGCATTCATATGGGCACACACACATCCACACAGACACATGCATCACACAGACACACATACAGCAGATGTGCACCCACACTGACATACAAGAACACACACGTGAATCACCTTGGACACACACGGGCACACAGACACACACATGGTGCATCCAGACCCACAGCCACACACGCATTCATATGGGCACACCACGCAGCCACACGGGCACACACATGCATTCATATTGGCACACACGCAGCCACACGGGCACACACATGCATTCATAAGGGCACATATGCATCCACACAGACACATATGCATTCATATGGGCACACACAGCCACACAGGCACAGACATGCATTCATATGGGCACACACACAGCCACACAGACACACACATGCATTACATGGACACACATGTATTCATATGATCACACACATCCACGCGGGCACACACATGCATTCATATGGGCACACACAGCTACATGGGCACACACATGCATTCATATGGGCACATATGCATCCACACAGACACAGACACACATGCATTCATATGGGCACACACATGCATCACATGGACACACATGGATTCATATGATCATACACATCCACACATCCACACATGCATTCATATGGGCACACACATGCATTACACAGACACACATGGATTCATAAGATCATACACATCCACACGTACACATACATGCATTCATATTGGCACACACCCAGCCACACGTACACACACATGCATTCATATGGGCACACACACAGCCACAAGGACACACACATGCATTACATGGACACACATGCATTCATATGATCACACACATCCACACGGGCACACACATGCATTCATATGGGAACACACAGACATCCACACAGACACATGCATTCAGATGGGCACACACGTGCATTCATATGGGCACACACACAAGCATTCATATGGGAACACACACAAGTCCACACGGACACACACATGCAGTCATATGAGCACACACATGTGTCCACACAGACACACTCATGTATTCATATGGGCACACATGCATCCACACGGACACACACATGAATTCTTATGGGCACACACGCGCAGTCACACAGACACAGTCATCCACACGGACATACACATGAATTCTTATGGGCACACACACGGACACAGCCACACAGACACATGCATCACACAGATACACACATACAGCAGATGTACACCCACACTGACATACAAGAACACACACACGTGCATCACCTTGGACACACACGGGCACACAGACACACATGGTGCGTCCAGACCCACAGCCACACGCTGACGCTCACCTCCTGGGCTCACAGCCCGCCTGCCGCACCCCTAATTATGAACAGGCTTCACCGCGCTGGTCTGCAGGTGACAACTTGTCACTTGTGCAAATTGGGCTTCTGACCCCATTCCTGGCCTTATCTCTGGGATTGGCACAGCACCTGGAGGGCAGGTGTGTGTGTGTGTGTGTGTGAGGGGGTTGTGCTCAGCCGGCTTCTGTGCCTGGACCAGCGTGTGCTGCGTGTCAGGAGGGATAGCTGGGACCAGAGCCCAGACGAGGCCCCTGTGCCGTGCTCCAGCCCTGGGAGCTGTGCCCATAGGCCCTTGAGAACAGGCAAATGGGGGGAAGCATCTGGGGCCAGCAAGGGGATGGCATGAGGCGGGCGAGCCCCCAGCCCCCACCTGCCCGTGGCCGGGTCAGCCGCTCAGGTAACGCCCAGTTCCCGCGCAGCATACAGACCCGGCCCACGGCGCTAGACACCAGCTCTGCGCTCACTCAGGGCCGCTAATGAGAATTGACAAGTACTTGTCGGCTTCCTAAGGACCTGCGGGGGAGAAGAAAGCCTAACGAAGGAAGGAAGGAAGGAAGGAAGGAAGGAAGGAAGGAAGGAAGGAAGGAAAAGGAAGGAAGGAAGAAGGAAGGAAGGAAGGAAGGAAGGAAGGAAGGAAGGAAGGAAGGAAGGAAGGAAGGAAGGAGGGAGGGAGGAGGAGGAGGGAGGGAGGAGGGAGGGAGGGAGGGAGGGAGGGGGAGGGGAGGGAGAGGGAGGGAGGAGGGGAGGGGAAGGAAGGAGGAGGGAGGGAGGGAGGGGAGGGAAGGAAGAAGGAAGGGAAGGAAGGAAGGAGGGAGGGAGGGAGGAGGAGGGAGGGAGGAAGGAAGGAAGCACGGAAGGAAGGAAGGAAGGAAGGAGGGAAGGAAGGAAGGAAGGAAGGAAGGAAGAAGGAGGGAAGGAGGGAGGGAGGGAGGGGAGGGAAGGAAGGAAGGAAGGAAAGGAAAGAAGAAGGAGGGAAGGAAGGAAGGAAGGAAGGAAGGAGGGAAGGAGGGAGGGAGGCAGGGAAGGAAGGAAGGAAGGAGGGGGGGAAGGAGGGAGGGAGGAAGGGAGGAAGGAAGGAAGGAAGGAAGGAAATAAGGGAAGGAGGGAAGGAAGGAAGGAAATAAAGGGAAGGAAGGAAGAGGAAGGAAATAAGGAAGGAAGAAGGAAATAAGGGAAGGAAGGAAGGAAGGAAGGAAGGAGGGAAGGAAGGAAGGAAGGAAGGAAGGAGGGAGGAGGGAGGAGGGAGGGAGGCAGGGAAGGAAGGAAGGAAGGAAGGAAGGAGGGAAGGAGGGAGGAGGAGGAAGGGGAGGGAAGGAAGGAAGGAAGGAAAATAAGGGAAGGAGGGAAGGAAGGAAGGAAATAAGTGAAGGAAGGAAGGAAGGAAATAAGGGAAGGAAGGAAGGAAGAAGGAAATAAGGGAAGGAAGGAAGGAAATAAGGGAAGGAAGGAAGGAAGGAAGGAAGGAAGGAAGGAGGGAAGGAGGGAGGAGGGAGGGAAGGAGGGAGGGAAGGAAGGAAGGAAGGAAGGAAGGAAGGAAGGAAGGAAGGAAGGAAGGAAGGAAGGAAGAAAGAAGGAAGGAAGGAAGGAAGGAAGGAAGGGAGGCCAAAAGCGGGGTCCCCGGTGCGACCGCACGTCCCTGTGACTGTGCCGAGCTGTGGGGCGGGTGGGATGAGCCAGACGCATAGAAATGAGAAGCTGAGACACGGCTCTTTTGGCCCAAGGCGGCTGCAGGTGCAAGCGGAGCTAACAAGGCCATAGGGGGGCAAGGCCGGGCGGGCCGGGATGGGATGGGAGGTGCTGTGTCACACACAGGGTGGTCCCGCCGTTCCTGACGGTGTCGTGGACACCCAGCCCTTTGCCAAGGGGGCTGGAGAGGTAGCACAGCACGGACGGGACAGCCTTGCCCACATAATGCCCTCCAAAGCCCAGCCAGGAGACATCCCTGGACACAGAGTCAGGAGCACCCTGAGCTCGGCTGGGTGTGGTCAAATACAACAGAAGGAAGCACAGAACTGCGAGTCCCGTGGAAGGAGCTCGTGGGGGTCCGTCCGTGCTTGGCCGCTGGCTGGGCAGTGCCGACGGCAGGGTTCTGGCGCTCGCCTCCACACTCAGACACAGCCCTACGGTCAGCACAGCAGACACACTATTCCTTGGCCACTTTGCAACTTTCTGCTGCTGTTTCAGAGCAACGGATGCCTCGTCTGTGGGTAGTGGATGCTGTGTTCACAGGTGCAGTTACATGTGGCAAAAGTGCTTTTTGCTCTCCTGGCTCACAGATGCTCAGAGAGGAAGTCTCTGGTTGCTCAATTCACAGATGCAGTTACATGTGGCAAAGTGCCTTTAATCTCCTGGCTCACAGATGCTCAGAGAGGGAAGGCTCTGGTTGCTCAATTCACAGATGTAGTTACAGTGGCAAAATGCCTTACTCTCCTGGCTCACAGATGCTCAGAGAGGGAAGGCTCTGTTTGCTCAATTCACAGATGCAGTTACACGTGGCAAAGTGTCTTTGATCTCCTGGCTCACAGATGCTCAGAGAGGGAAGGCTCTGGTTGCTCAATTCACAGATGCAGTTACATGTGGCAAAGTGCTTTTTGCTCTCCTGGTTCACAGATGCTTTGAGAGGGAAGTCTCTGGTTGCTCAATTCACAGATGCAGTTACACATGGCAAAGTACCTTTGCTCTCCTGGCTCACAGATGCTCAGAGGGAAGGCTCTGGTTGCTCAATTCACAGATGCAGTTACACATGGCAAAGTACCTTTGCTCTCCTGGCTCACAGATGCTCAGAGAGGGAAGGCTCTGGTTGCTCAATTCACAGATGCAGTTACACGTGGCAAAGTACCTTTGCTCTCCTGGCTCACAGATGCTCAGAGAGGGAAGTCTCTGGTTGCTCAGTTCACAGGTGCAGTTATGCATGGCAAAGTACCTTTGCTCTCCTGACTCACAGATGCTCAGAGAGGGAAGTCTCTGGTTGCTCAATTCACAGATGCAGTTACATGTGGCAAAGTACCTTTGCTCTCCTGACTCACAGATGCTCAGAGACGGAAGGCTCTGGTTGCTCAATTCACAGATGCAGTTACATGTGGCAAAGTGCTTTTGCTCTCCTGGCTCACAGATGCTTTGAGAGGGAAGTCTCTGGTTGCTCAATTCACAGATGCAGTTACACATGGCAAAGTACCTTTGCTCTCCTGGCTCACAGATGCTCAGAGAGGGAAGGCTCTGGTTGCTCAGTTCACAGATGCAGTTACACGTGGCAAAGTGCCTTTGATCTGCTGGCTCACAGTTGCTCAGAGAGGGAAGTCTCTGGTTGCTCAGTTCACAGATGCAGTTACACATGCAAAATACCTTTGTTCTCCTGTTTCACAGATGCTCAGAGAGGGAAGGCTCTGGTTGCTCAATTCACAGATGCAGTTACACATGGCAAGGTACCTTTGCTCTCCTGGCTCACAGATGCTCAGAGAGGAAGGCTCTGGTTGCTCAATTCACAGATGCAGTTACACATGGCAAGGTACCTTTGCTCTCCTGGCTCACAGATGCTCAGACAGGGAAGGCTCTGGTTGCTCAATTCACAGATGCAGTTACATGTGGCAAAGTGCCTTTAATCTCCTGGCTCACAGATGCTCAGCGAGGGAAGTCTGTGGTTGCTCAGTTCACAGATGCAGTTACATGTGGCAAAGTGCCTTTGATCTCCTGGCTCACAGATGCTTAGAGAGGGAAGCCTCTGGTTGCTCAGTTCACAGATGCAGTTCCGCATGTCAAAGTGCCATTGCTCTCCTGGCCCCATACTTGTAGAAACACTCAACATATACACCCATATATGTTTAAATAGGTATATACAGACACATTGCACAGAGCATAGATATGGATGGATTGTGGATGGGTGGGTGAAAGGATGAATGGGTGGTGGATGGATGGATGGACAACTGGATGGATGCGTGGGTGAATGGATGGATGGATGGATGGATGGATGGATGGGTGGATGGGTGGGTGGATGGATGGATGGATGGGTGGATGGGTGGATGGATGAATGGATGGTGGATGGATGGATGGGTGGATGGATGAATGGATGGGTGGATGGATGGGTGGATGGATGGGTGGGTGGTGGATGGATGGATGGATGGACGGACGGATGGATGGATGGGTGAATGGAAGGAGTGGGTGAGTGGAGAGTGGATAAATAATGTTTGAATGATAAATGATTGATGGATGGATGGATGGATGATGGGTGAGTAGATGGAAGGATGGACGGATGGATGGATGGGTGCGTAGGTGAATGGGTGTATGGATGAGTGGACAGTTAATTATTAATTTAATATTTGGATGATAAATGGATGCTGGAAGATGGATGGATGGATGATGGATGGATGATGGATGGATAATGGATGGATGGATGGGTGGGTGGATGGGTGGGTGGGTGGGTGGATGGATGGATGGATGGATGGGTTGATGAATGGATGATGGATGGATGGGTTGATGGATGGATAGGTAGATGGATGGATGGGTGGGAGGATAGTGGATAAATAATGAATTGATGATAATGGACAGATGAATCGATGGATGGATAGAAGGATGGGTAAATGGATGGATGGATGCATGTGTGAGTGGGTGGTGTATAAAGGATGAATGATTGGATAATAAATGGATGGTGGACGGGTGGGTAGATGAAAGAATGAACAGATGACGTGCGGGTGAACGAGGATGATGGATTATTAGTGGCTGATGGATGATACAGAGATGCATGATGGATTAATGTGAAGCCAGACAGACGAGTGGATGATGGATGATGGAGGAGGGTAACAGATGGACGGATGGAGCACTCTTCCGGCACCAGATGGGTGAGGAGTTACTGAATGGGGATGGTGACTGAAGCATGCTGCCGGGCGGCGGCTGCTTGATGGGCAGAGGGTGGATGAGGAAAAGAAGCCACGGGGCCCCTAACGACGCAAACGCAACTGTCCGAAAGCACTGTTCCACTCAGCCTCCTGCTTTGCTACTCAGCCCCACCTGGGGCCTGCCACCGACTTCCACTGTGATCACAGGGGCCGGAGCACAGCGGGGAGGGCGTTGGCCTGGCACGCCGCCAACCTGGGTTCCATCCCCAGCATCCCATAGGGGTCCCGTGAGCTCCCCAGGAGCAATTCCTGAGCGCAGAGCCGGGAGCAGCCTCTGCAGAGAGGTCCACGCCCAGAAGCAGAAAGAGCTTTGGGCGGGACGTTGACTGACCACAGCCATATTAAGGCAGGAATTTTCTAGCGGTCACTCAAGGCAAGCAGCCCGGCGAGGGTGGCAGAGACACAGGGCAGAGGCGGGCCATGGTCCACGGGGTGAGCCACGTGAGCCTCGGATGCAGATGGGGGGCACGGAGGGTCCCGTGGGCCAGGCTGGGCGACTCCCTCCCTTCTTTTCTGCTTCTGTCCTTGCTACCATCAGAGGCGGGCACAAAGCTGACCCCAGGCAGAAGTGCGTCAAAGCACCGAAAGAATTTCGGGGGTGCTCCCGGCGTGCCCTCTGCACACAGCCCACCCTGAGGATGGACCGTGTCCCGCCGGGTCCTGATGCACTCGGAAGTGGGTTAAAGGCGGACGGGAGAAGCGTGTATCGGCTGTGTGTGGGGGGGCCTGCCTGCGTCAGTGTCCTCAGGTATGAGGTTGGACGGTTGGACGGCCCCTCCAGCTCCCTGGCACCGCCCTAGTCCCACGCCCACCCCCAGAGGATTCATCGCCGCCGCGTGCCAAGTGGGGGCAGCTTGCACCAGTTTCCTCCGGGACCTGCGGCCTCTGACACAGAATGACAATCTCGCAGCGTGGGCGGAGGGATCAGACCCAGGTTCTGGATCAGACCCAGGTTCTGGCCCACCCAAGTGCTGCCGGCTCACAGGTCTGCAAAGAACCGTCCCCAGCCTGACCGGGAGGAGGCGGCCACCAGTGAGGGGTCAGTTAGGACAGAGAAGGGGCCCCGCGGCATTGACGGGGTCACTCTGGACAGGAACCGAGTGTGGAAAGGAGGTTAAGGGATGTGCAGGACTGACAACCCTTCAGTGTCCGTGTGCAAAGCACAGGGCCCCGGAGACAGAGACACACAGAGACAGAGAGACAGAGACACATAGAGACACACAGAGACAGAGACAGACAGAGACAGACAGAGACAGACAGAGACAGGCAGAGACAGACAGAGACAGAGACAGACAGAGACAGACAGACACACACAGAGACAGAGAGACAGACAGAGAGAGACAGAGAGACACAGAGAGATAGAGACAGAGAGAGACAGAGACAGAGAGACAGAGAGAGACAGAGAGAGACAGAGAGAGACAGAGAGAGACAGAGAGATAGAGAGACAGAGAGACAGAGAGAGACAGAGAGATAGAGACAGAGAGAGACAGAGACAGAGAGAGACAGAGACACAGACAGAGAGAGACAGAGACAGAGGGACACAGAGACATAGAGAGACAGAGAGACAGAGAGAGACAGAGAGACAGAGACAGAGACAGAGAGAGACAGAGAGAGACAGATGGAGACAGAGAGACAGAGACAGAGACACAGAGACAGACAGAGACAGAGATAGAGAGACAGAGAGAGACAGAGACAGAGAGGCAGAGACAGAGAGATAGAGACAGAGAGAGACAGAGAGAGACAGAGACAGAGAGACAGAGAGACACAGAGACAGACAGAGACAGAGATAGAGAGACAGAGAGAGACAGAGACAGAGAGGCAGAGACAGAGAGATAGAGACAGAGAGAGACAGAGAGAGACAGAGACAGAGAGAGAGAGAGAGAGACAGAGACAGAGAGAGACAGAGAGAGACAGAGAGAGACAGAGAGATAGAGAGCAGAGAGAGACAGAGACAGAGAGACAGAGAGAGACAGAGAGAGACAGAGAGAGACAGAGAGATAGAGACAGAGAGAGACAGAGAGATAGAGACAGAGAGAGACAGAGACAGAGAGACAGAGAGAGAGCAGAGACAGAGAGAGACAGAGACAGAGAGACAGAGACAGAGAGACAGAGAGAGACAGAGAAAGACAGAGAGACAGAGAGACAGAGAGATGAGGGGAGTTGAAAAGAGATGGAAACACTCCCCCCCCACACACAAACACACATTCAGACATACACACACAAGCACACATGTACACACATGAGCACACACTCAGACATACACACACAAGCACACATGTACACACACAAGCGCACATACACACACAAGCACAGACACACGAGCACACACACACGAGCACACATGTACACACACGAGCACACACAGAAGCACACACACAAGCACACACATACATACACAAGCACACATGAGTACACACATGTACACACGAGCACACACGCATACACACGAGCACACACGTACACACATGAGCACACACGCACAAGCACACACATGAGCACACACACGCACACACACGAGCACCCACGCACACACACGAGCACACACGTACACACACGAGCACACACGCACAAGCACACAGTCAATGCTGCATGACTGCTCTTGGCTCTTTCCCCCGTGAGCAATCCTGGAGGGTCCCTGGAGCCCAGCCGGCAGACGGGGCAGGAGCTGGTGAACTGAGCTTGGGCAGACGGGCGGCCCTGAACTGAGCGTGGGGCAGAAGGGCGGCCCCTGAACTGAGCGTGGGCAGAGGGGCAGCTGTGGCCTGAAGCGCGACCCAGGCCGGCACCCCGGTCCCAGAGCACTGCAGAGATTCACGCCAGGGCAGAAGGCCCAGGTCCTCCCTGGCCGTCTATCCACCATCCATGTCCCCACCCACCTATCCCCTACCTGTGACTCGCACCTGTGAGTCTGCATCTGACCGGCCTCACTCAGCATCACCTCCTGTACGTCCGTCCATGGTGCTGCAAATAGCCTGATCCGGACCTTTTTCACAGCTGCGTAGTATTCCAGTTGTCTAGACACCACAACTTCTCGATCCATTCACCGGCATCTGGGTGTCTATGTTGTTTCCGTGGCCTGGATATTGGAATAAGCGTGGCCATGGAGGGAGGTGGGCATCCTTTCAAATCAATGTTTTGTGTTTGGGGGCTAGACGCCAAGAAGAGAAATCACTGGACAATTGCTTTCTTCTCCCTTGGGCCGGCTCCGTATAGCTTTCCAGAGAGGCTGAGCCAGAAGCATTCTCACACACAGGGGGATGAGGGGGTCCGTCTCCCACAACCTCAGCCCTCTCGCAGCTCTGCAAACTCTTATGTTCCAGGGACTCACGGCGATCCTGGTCAATGGGGTCCGGAGAGGGTCTACTGAAACGTCCATCAGAGGCAAAAACAGGTGGAGGAAATACAAGCTTGCTATGTGCCCCTCCACATGGGGGGGTCCTGTGAGAGGGTTAACGGGTGTCCGCCTTGCTCCCGCTGTCAGGGTGGGCTTGGGTTGGGGATGAAGGAAGGGCTAGCGCGGGGAAACCCCCAAAGAGTCCTGAGCCACAAGGAGAGCAGGTTCTGCACCTGACGTTTCCAGGGGCACCTTGGAAACCTCACTCCCCCAGCTCTGAACCCCAGGGCAGCAAGAGGAAACGACCCCTTTGCAGACATGTCGGGAGGCTGTGAGTGAGCACGGTTGCTCCCCTGGGTACCCCCTCATCATTTTTGCACTAAAAAGGAAAAAAATTTAAAAGCTGACATGCTTGTTTTCCTAACACGGCGCGTAATCTTAATTCATTACCCGCAAAGCCCTGGCCGGCAACGATCGATTTTTCCTTTTCTTTTTCTTTGGTTTAACTTTCGCACCGCCGCCGCCTTTGCATAATTTATCTTATGATTAATTGATGGGGCCCCTCTGTCTTCGGAGAGACTCTCTGGGTCTCCCCAACTTTGGTGCCTCATGAAACATTGATCACGGCGCGCGGAGCGGGGGTGGGGAGGCGAACGCGGTCACATCGCCGAACCCTTTCTCCATAATCACCTATAATTGGAAGGAAAAGCAATTCCGGGAGCAAAGTCAGGTAATTTAGTGACAGGCTTTTGCTGATATTCAGCACAATTGAGCTACAAGTGACTTTCGCCTTCCCGTCCTCCCGTGGAGATGCTAAGTGCTGAATCGAGAGTGTACTGGCCCCCGGCCCGTGTCTGTGCTGGCTGAAAGGTGGGGAGAGATGTAGGGATTCCTGTGGCGCCCTTCTCCGTCTGTGCTTTCTGCCAGCACCCACATCCGGCCACTGGCTCCCAGGCAACCGGTGTCCCCTCAGGGTTTGCAAAGCCCAGTCCTGTGCAGGTGCCTTAAGGCAGCAGCACAGGGGATGGGGGGGGAACCAGCCGCCCGCCTGCGCCAGCCGCCGCCCCCAGGACTGCAGGGACCCCAGACCCGCCGGCTGGTAGCTGCTCCTCCAGCTCCTGGCCCTGAGCTGTGCCCTGACCGGGCCCTGAGCTGGCTGTCCCCTGGGGCTGCAGCCTGTGTCCCGGCCTGAATCCCTAGCGGCTGTCGACAGAGTGTGCACAGCCCTGAACGCCTCCCACGCCCCGACAAGTAGCCCCGGCCGTGCCCCAGGCTGGCCCCACACTCTGTCCGGGCTGGGGCCGTGCCTTCCCCACCTGCTGTCCTGTTCCTCCGAGCGGCAGGTTCTGTCCCTCGGACACGCAGCACAGCCCTGTGGACCCTCACGCCTGTCTCTCCGGGACCTCCAAGCCCCCACAATTGTCTCCTCTGTTCCACGGTTCTTTCCTCATGGTTGGTGCGGGCACTCAAGTGAGTGTGTGCTTAAAGGTGTGGTACAGGTGTGCCCCATGCAGGTGGGGGTACAGGTGTGCCCGTACAGGTGTGGGTACAGGTGTGCTGTGCAGGTGTGGGTACATGTGTGCTGTGAGGTGTGGCCATGTAGATGCACCTTGTACAGTGCTGGTACGTGAATAATGGGACACGTATGATGGGACGTGTATGATGGGACATGTATGATGGGACGTGTCTGATGGGATGTGTATGATGGGACGTGTATGATGGGACGTGTATAATGGGACACATATGATGGGACATGTATGATGGGACACGTATTATGGGACATGTATGATGGGACGTGTATGATGGGACGGCACGATGGGACGTGTACCATGGGACATGTATGATGGGATGTATGATGGAACATGTATGATGGGGCATGTATGATGGGATGTGTATGATGGGACACGTATGATGGGACGTGTCTGATGGGATGTGTATGATGGGATGTGTATGATGGGACATGTATGATGGGACGTGTATAATGGGTCACGTATGATGGGACATGTATGATGGGACACGTATGATGGGACATGTATGATGGGACGTGTATGATGGGACGTGCACGATGGGACGTGGTACCATGGGACATGTATGATGGGATGTGTATGATGGAACATGTATGATGGGGCATGTATGATGGGATGTGTATGATGGGACACGTATGATGGGACGTGTCTGATGGGATGTGTATGATGGGATGTGTATGATGGGACATGTATGATGGGACGTGTATAATGGGTCACGTATGATGGGACATGTATGATGGGACACGATGATGGGACATATATGATGGGACGTGTATGATGGGACGCACGATGGGACGTGTACCATGGGACATGTATGATGGGATGTGTATGATGGAACATGTATGATGGGGCATGTGATGGGACATGTATGATGGGACACGTATGATGGGACGTGTGTAATGGGTCTTGCACACAGCCCTGGTGAGGCCTCCAGCTATACTGCACACATGCTCCCTGATCCCAGCTACCTTCCATGGACCCACACACGCCCCTTGCGCCCATACATGCCCCAGATGTGCCTCTGTCCCCATGCACGTGAGCACAGGGTCCACAGGGGAGCAGAGCAGAAGCCTACACACACACACACACACACACACACACACACACACAGTCGAGACCCCCAGGGCAGAGACATCTGGGCCACGGGGTTTCAGGAAAATAAAGGCAGGGGTCTGCTCGGCGCAGCCCCGGCACTGGGATTTGCGGCTGATTCCCGTGGCATTTGGCTGGGCGCTCAGATGGCGGCAGGCACAGCAGAGGACGGCACGCCGTGTCCCCGCGCTGTCGCAGAAGCTTCTGCGTGGAGCCCGGCTCCTGCCCCGGGCCCCTCTAGGCCTCACACGGCAGATTGGCAGCGCCCTTCCTGCCTTTGGGACTAAGAGGATTAAGATCTGGCTGGTGTCTGCCCAGGGCGTGCACGGGGCACAGACTGCCCTCCCGGGACCCTGCCAGGGCCCAGAGCCACAAAGGGCCCCTTAGCATGACAAAGAAAGCCGGGGAATCCCCGGAGGACTGGGAGGTGGGGCCTGCCTCTCGGTGGAGGCCCCAGCTCAAGGTGTCATGGCAATTATTTAAATCTGCCGAGATTTCTGCAGAGCCTGGGCCACCCCGCCCCGCCCCAGCCCCTGGGGCCCCCACCCGACAGAAGGCTGGGGGCTCTCGCGTCCTCCTGCTTAGCTGCAGACCACCATAAACTACACCCGCGCAGCCAAGGGGCCGGACCGGAGTGGGAAGGGGAAGTAGTGGGCGGTGGGCGGGGTCCTCCCCACCCAGTGACCTGCTTCCAGGACAGAGAGAGGCCCCAGACCCAGGCAGGGCTGCCCGGGCTGTCTCTGGAGGAATGCCCCCACCAGCCCATTTTAGCTCCCAGCCAGCTCCGCTGTGTACTCTGCAGACACCAGCGTCTCCGCCCAGGGACACTCTGCAGACACCAGCGTCTCCGCCCAGGGACACTGCGCGGCACCCGGATGGGGCGAGACTACGCAGCTTGTTTTGCATGAGGGGACCCAGGGAGAGAAGGGCTGGTCAGTCTGAAGCCTCACCTGTGTCCCCTCACCCTGACCCAGGGCTGGGCTCTGCCCTACCCCACCATTCCCTTGCTCATCCGCACCTTCAACAGCCAGCGGCATCCAGACCTTCCCTTGAAGGTACAGTGACGAACTCTTAGCATTACTACCCACCAGTTACTGACCAGCCCATTGCTAACCACCCAACACTCACCTAGTCCATTGCTAAACCACCGACCAGTAACCTAGTCCACTGCTCACCCACCTATCAGTAACCTAGTCCATCGCTAACTCACCCACAACTCACCTAGTCCATTGCTAACCATCCAACACTCACCTAGTCCATTGCTAAACCACCGACCAGTAACCTAGTCCACTGCTCACCCACCTATCAGTAACCTAGTCCATCGCTAACTCACCCACAACTCACCCTAGTCCATTGCTAACCATCCAACACTCACCTAGTCCATTGCTAAACCACCGACCAGTAACCTAGTCCACTGCTCACCCACCCATCAGTAACCTACTCCATCGCTAACTCACCCACAACTCACCTAGTCCATTGCTAACCACCCACCACTCACCTAGTCCATTGCTAAACCACCGACCAGTAACCTAGACAATGCTCACCCACCCATCAGTAACCTAGTCCATCGCTAACTCACCCACAACTCACCTAGTCCATTGCTAATCATCCCACACTAACCTAGTCCATAGCTAATCACCCCAGCACTAACCTAGTCCATTGCTAACCCACCCACCACTAACCTAGTCCATTGATAACCCATCTACCACTCACCAGGTCCACTGATAACCCACCATCACTCACGTAGTCCACTTCTAACCCACCCACCACTCACCTAGTCCATCGCTAACCCACCCACTACTACCCTAGTCCATTGCTAATCATTCCACACTCACCCAGTCCACTGCTAACCCACCCACCACTCACCGAGTCCACTGCTAACCCTCAGGGTGTCAGAGCACACAGATACTCAGTGTTAGAGCACATGGATACTCAGTATCGGAGCACACAGATACTCGTGTCGGAGCACATGGATACTGGTGTCGGAGCACACGGATACTCGGTGTTGGAGCACATGGATACTCAGTATCGGAGCACACAGATACTCGGTGTTGGAGCACACGGATACCGGTGTTGGAGCACATGGATTCTCGGTAGGAGCACACGGATACTCGGTGGCGGAGCACACGGATACTCGGTGTCGGAGCACACGGATACTCGGTGTCGGAGCACACGGATACTCTGTGTCGGAGCACACGGATACTCGTGTCGGAGCACACGGATACCGGTGTCGGAGCACACAAATACCGGTGTCGGAGCACAGGGATACTCGTGTCGGAGCACATGGATACTCAGTATCGCAGCAGATGGATACTCGTGTCGGAGCACACGGATACTCAGTGTCGGAGCACACGGATACTCGTGTCGGAGCACACGGATACTTGGTGTCGGAGCACACGGATACTCGGTGTCGGGCACATGGATACTCGGTGTCGGAGCACAGGGATACTCGGTGTCGGAGCACACGGATGCTCCATGTCGGAGCACACGGATACTTGGCAGAGCAGCAGAGTGGAGCGCATCATGGTTCTATCTGCCCTGCCCCTGCCGGTGCCGCCCAGAGCCTCCGAAGTTTCCTCTCTCCAGTGGGTTCCGCCCGCCAATGTTCTGAAGAACCATGGATGAAATCGTCCTATGAAAGACCGCTGTGCTTTCGGTGTGGCCCGACTTCAGGGACCTTCTCCCATGCCGCCCTCTTGCATCGATGTCCAAGTGAGCCCGGGTGTGAGTGAGGACCCCTTCCCAGTATCCACATCATCCCAGTGGCCAGGGTCCAGGACCATGGGGAGGCAAGGCGGTCACAGGCTGCTGGGCGCTGAGGGAGGGCATAGGTCAGGCTGGCCAGACCCCCGTCAGAAGCATCCAGACCCCACAGGGGGCTACGAGGGAAGGCTACTCACCCCGTTCCCACCATGGGCGCCCGTGCCTGGGACCCCATTAGAAGGTCTGAGAATAAGCAGACGAGCCCCCCAGCACCCAAAAGCAGCTCGGGGGCTGGGAAGCACACGCCAACGTTGGGGGCTCACAGTGTGCTGGAGGGTCCCTCCCAGCAGCAGGGGATGGAGCAGGCACATGTCCTCAGCTCTTGAGGTCCACATACCCCAGCAGGGCAGGGGGTTTGCGCCCACTGAGCTCTCGGGAGAGCATGTGCAGTGCCCTGGTCAAGCCGGCGGCTGCAGTGACCCCCAACCCCATCATGTCTCTGACGTAGCAGTCTCTGACCCCACCATGTCCCCTGACCCCACCATGTCCCCTGGCCCCACCATGTCCCCTGACCCCACCATGACCCCTGACCACATTGTGACCCTGACCACACCATGTCCGCTGACCACACTGTGTCCCCTGACCCCACCATGTCCCCTGACCATGTGTCCACTGACCCCACCATGTCCCCTGACCACATTGTGTCCCCCTGACCCCACCATGTCCCCTGACCACACTGTGTCCATGACTCCGATGTCCCCTGACCCCCCAGGGCCCCACTGTGGATCCAGTGTCCCTCCACCGCACACCTCGATCACCTCATAGCTGTGGACACTTCTTGGATGAGTCCATCGCTGCTGCCGCATCCACCGTCTTTGCCAGCCTCACAAGCCAGGCCCCAGGGTGGATCTGCGTGGGGTGGCCACAGGCCCGCCACCTGCAAGGGGGTGCCCCGAGACGGGGCTCCTGGCCAGGCAGATGCTGGGCAGTGGCTGTCTTGGATCTGGGCAGCGGTTCCGGGTGCAGCCCGCAGGAACCCCCTGCTCACAGCCCGGGCTCCCCAGGCAGTACGGGCTCTGCTGACCAGCACTAGGGTCCTCCTGCAGGGCTGTGGGGCCCTCTCCTGCCTCCTGCCCATCTCCTGAGCCCTCTCCGTGCCCTGCTGACCCCACGCGGCTGCCCCAGGTGCCCCCAGGAATGACCACGTCCTTGTCACCAGTCTGAAGTCCTGTTGGGACCGGTCCAGGGCAGGCTGGACTCTCCGGTGAGCACCGCGGGGTCCGGGGTTACCTGCCATCTGACGCCGGCCACCTGCAGAGCAGAGCTGCCCGCCCTGCAGCCCTTCCCGTCCTGCTAAATCATGCATGCCCCTCCCCTGAGTTACAGCCCTGCGGACGCGCAGCTGCATTAAAGTCGGACACTAAATCGCAATTACAGGGTGATGGATCAGGCGCCTAACGAGGAGATTATTGCCGCCCCGCAACCCCACTGCGGGGCGCGCCTCACCCCTCCCGCGATCCCCTGGGACGCCCCCACGTGCCCACGTGTGCAAGCGTGTTCCTCTGCTTCCCTCCTTCCCTTCACTTGTTCCCTTCTTCCGCGGCTCCGGAGAGGGAGGGCAGCGTGGGCTGCACTGACCCGTGTGAACACGCCTGAGTAATGGCGTGTCCCACGCAGACGTCACGGAGCCTGGGGTCAGGGCACAGCCCAGCAGCAGGAGCCGAAGCAGCTGGGACAGGTGGGCAGGAGGAGAGAGCTCAGACAGCAGTGACCACTCGGTGGCCAGGCTACAGCCTGCCGGACACTTGGGGAGCTCTGGGCTGAGCACAGGCAGGAAGCAGGAGCCTGAGGCCTGAGTGTGTGGGCTGGGAGGGGTCCCCAGCCCAGGAGGAGCGGGACCGAGCCCCTGCTTGAGGGAAGCGTGAGGCTGTGAGGGATTTCACTGACGCACCAGTACACTCACACACAGGCACACACTCACACAGACGCACGCAGCAATGCATACACGCAACGCATGCCATGCTCACACGTGTGCCCCACACATGCTCACACTCACACATATTGTACACACGCACGGTCACAGAAACACAGACACACACAGGCAAATGCTCACACGGTCACACAGACACACACAGGCACACTCACACCAATACACACACACGCTCACACACGGACACAAACACGTGTTCACATGCACACAGAGATACACACGTGTACAGGTGCTCACATACATAAACACATGCTAACACACATGCACATTGGCTCAGGAACCCATTCACACACTCATGCACACATAAGTGTGTCTCTCTCCCTCTCTCCTTCCCTCCTTCCCTCCTTCCCTCTCTCCCTCCCCTTGAACTCTTTGTCTCTGTCTCTTGCTCGCCTCATACATAAAGCAGGAGCTTATAAACCTACTCCTCTCCCTCCCTCTGTCTGTCTCTCTGTCTCTGTCTGTCTCTTGTCTCTGTCTGTTTCTATGTCTCTGTCTGTCTCTCTGTCTCTCTTGCTCTCTCTCCCTCTGTCAATGTCTCACTCTGTCTCTCTCCCTTTCTCACTCTAGCTCTGTCTATCCCTCTGTCTGTCTGTCTCTTTCTCTCTGTCTCTCTCTAGCTCTGTCTCTCTCTCGTACATAACAGCACATATACCAAGTCCTCCCTCCTGCCCTCCTCCCTCTCTGTCTCTCTCCCTCCCAGCCTTCCCTGTGACTCAGAGCTGAGGGACCCCAGTTTCCTCCCCAGTTTCCTCAGACATAGCTGAGAGGTGTGTAAGTGCTCCATGCTGTGCTCCATCCCGGCCCTGAGATGTCTGTAAGTGCTCCATGCTGTGCTCCATCCCTGCCCTGAGAGGTGTGTAAGTGCTCCAGGCTGTGCTCCCAGCCCTGAGATGTGTGTAAGTACTCCAGGCTGTGCTCCATCCCGGCCCTGAGAGGTGTGTGTAAGTGCTCCAGGCTGTGCTCCATCCCGGCCCTGAGAGGTGTGTCAGTGCTCCAGGCTGTGCTCCGTCCCAGCCCTGAGAGGTGTGTAAGTGCTCCAGGCTGTGCTCCATCCCGGCCCTGAGAGGGTGTAAGTGCTCCAGGCTGTGCTCCATCCCAGCCCTGAGAGGTGTGTAAGTGCTCCAGGCTGTGCTCCGTCCCAGCCCTGGAGAGGTGAGTAAGTGCTCCAGGCTGTGCTCCGTCCCAGCCCCTGAGAGAGGGGAGTAAGTGCTCCATGCTGTGCTCCATCCCGGCCCTGAGATGTCTGTAAGTGCTCCAGGCTGTGCTCCATCCCGCCCTGAGAGGTGTGTGTGCTCCAGGCTGTGCCCCGTCCCAGCCCTGAGAAGTGGTAAGTGCTCCATGCTGTGCTCCATCCCGGCCCTGAGATGTCTGTAAGTGCTCCAGGCTGTGCTCCATCCCGGCCCTGAGAGGTGTGTAAGTGCTCCAGGCTGTGCTCCATCCCGCCCTCAGAGGTGAGTAAGTGCTCCATGCTGTGCTCCATCCCGGCCCTGAGAGGTGTGTCAGTGCTCCAGGCTGTGCTCCATCCTGGCCCTGAGAGGTGTGCAGTGCTCCAGGCTGTGCTCCATCCCGGCCCCTGAGAGGTGTGTCAGTGCTCCAGGCTGTGCTCCGTCCCGGCCCTGCTGTCCGGTTCTTGTCACACGCAGTGACCCAGCGGCCACCTCGCACACAGCCTGGCCCCAAACCAAAGCCAGGGGCTGCCCTTGGGGTCCTTGAATCCTGTGTGTGGCTGAAAGTGCTTGGAAGGGACAACAGGAAGGCTGTGAAGGTTGTCACACTGGGGACAGCGCTAAGGGCCCAGCCTGAGAGCCAGCGGACCTCGGCAGGTGTGAGCCCGGTCCCGAGGTGATCAAGAAGCAGAAAGCAGAGGCCGGACGTCAAGGCATGGGGCCCACAGCACTCTGGGTGCATGTGCCTGAGACTGTCAGTGCATGAACGGATCCGATCAATAAAAACGGAAAACAAAAGAGATAAAAATCTATTTCCTACCAGTCAGAGAGATCCAGTGGACTGGACATTGACTTTGTGCGGGTTGCACCCCAACAGCTAGCCCTGGCCCAGCCAGGAGTCACTCCTTGAGCACAGATCCGGGACTCAGCCCTGAGCACTGGAGCCAGGAGTCAGCCCTAAGCATAGAGTAAGGAGTCAGCCCTGAGCAGAGAGACAGGAGTCAGTCCCGGCACAGAGCCAGGAGTCAGCCCCGAGCACAGAGCCGGGAGTCAGCCCCGAAGCGCAGAGCTGGGACTCAGCCCTGAGCACTGAGCCAGGAGTCAGCCCTGAGCATAGAGTAAGGAGTCAGCCCCTGAGCAAGAGACAGGAGTCAGTCCTGAGCACAGAGCCGGGAGTCAGCCCCGAGCGCAGAGCGGGAGTCAGCCCCGAGCGCAGAGCCGGAGTCAGCCCCGAGCGCAGAGCCGGGACTCAGCCCCGAGCGCAGAGCCGGACTCAGCCCCGAGCGCAGAGCCAGGAGTCAGCCCCGAGCGCAGAGCCGGAGTCAGCCCCGAGCACAGAGCCGGAGTCAGCCCCGAGCACAGAGCCAGGAGTCAGCCCCCGAGCACAGAGCCAGGAGTCAGCCCCCGAGCACAGAGCCGGGAGTCAGCCCTGAGCACAGAGCGAATGTGTGTTTAGAGAGCAGGGTGGTGGGAGCAGGGACTAGTGCCTGTCCTGAGGTCACATGCCGCCCTTTGTCCTCTGTGCCCACTGCATCGTGGAAGTGTATGGACGCTCACCGGCCAACCTTGCCCCTGCCTGCCTGTGGACGCTCACTGGCCAACCCTGTCCCTGCCTGCCTGTGGACGCTCACCAGCCAACCCTGCCCTGCCTGCCTGTTTTTTCCCAGAGGCAGCCAACGCGGGAGGGGGTGGGGGCGTCTCAGCCGGGATCAGAGTCTCAGGTCTCAGAGGTGGTCGTCCCGGGAAGGCGGACAGGTCCAGCAAGGAGGGCCTGCTGTCCTCTCCCCAAGCGGCTGTGGAGCTGGCCCAGTCCCCAGTGCCCGCATCAGCGGAGTGACCAGTGGTGATCTCTCCAGGGGGCCTTTACAGGAAGTGGGCCTTGCTGGGTGCATAATAAGAGGCCCCAGTCACAAAGAGTGTGTTAATCATTCAGTGAAGCTTCTCAGGTGGAGTCCCTGCAGCCAGTGGGGAAAGATCCAGCACCAAACCCCAGGGGAAAGCTCCAGCCTCCAGCCCCCAGTCCCCAGAGAGAGGCAAAACTCCCCACCCCCAGCCCCAGAGAGAGGAAAACTCCACACCCTGAGACCCCCAGTAAGGGGAAAACTCCCCACCCCCAGCCCCAGAGAGAGGAAAACTCCACACCCTGAGACCCCCAGTAAGGGGAAAACTCCCCACCCCAAGACCCCCAGTAAGGGGAAATCTCCCCACCCCGAGACCCCAGTAAGGGGCAAACACCTCCACCCTGAGACCCCAGTAGGGGAAAACTCCCCCACCCTGAGACCCCAGTAAGGGAAATCTCCCCACCCCGAGACCCCCCAGTAAGGAAATATCCCCACCCCGAGATCCCCAGTAGGGGGTAAACTCCCCACCCCAAGACCTCCAGTAAGGGAAAACTCCCCACCCTGAGACCCCAGTAAAGGAAAATTTCACACCCCAAGATCCGCAGTGAGGGGAAAACTCCGGCCCAGCCCCCCAATGCCATGAACGACGAATACTAACTAAGCCCGCAGTAATCATCTGCTTAATAAATACATTTATTTCTCTGTCATTGGCGGACGCTGCTTTGTTTCCTGAAAGCATATTGAACAGAGGGAGGCCTCCCCTGGGTGGGAGCCCAGCCAAGCTTGTCCTGAAAACACCATGTGGGGAGGCCAAGCCTGGTGGGTGGGGCCCCCTGTGGTGAGCTGGGATTGGCCCACCAGAGGTGAGACACATTCTGGGGTTCAGCCCCTCAGAGTCCATGGGAAGCTGTAGTCAGGGCAGGGTGGACAGGGAGGGCGGGGGAGGGAGGGGTGTGGAGGAAGGGAGGAGAGGAGGAGAGGGGGAGGAGAGGGAGGAGGAGAGGAGAGGAAAGGAGAGAGGAGGAGGGGAGAAGAGGGGAAAGGGGAGGAGAGCAAGGATGTGGGAGGGGAAGGGACAGGGGTAGGAGTGGAGGAAGAGGGAGAGGAGATGAGGGAGGAGGAAGAGGAGAGGACAGAGGGCTGAGGAGGAGATGGGGAGGAGGAGGTGATGAGAGGACAGAGGGGGAGGAAGGGTGAAGGATGTATTGAGGAAGGGAGGAGGAGGAGAAGAAAGAAAGGAGGAAGAGGAGGACAACACAAGGGGAGGGATGGACAGGAGAAGTCCTCCTTCTAAGAAGCTCCTCAGCCCAGCCCTGACAGAGCTCCTCAGCCCAGCCCCTGACAGAGCTCCTCAGCCCAGCCCTGACAGAGCTCCTTAGCTAAGTCCCGACAGAACTCCTCAGCCCAGCCCTGACAGAGCTCCTCAGCCCAGCCCTGACAGAGCTCCTCAGCCCAGCCCCTGACAGAGCTCCTCAGCCCAGCCCTGACAGAGCTCCTTAGCTAAGTCCCGACAGAACTCCTCAGCCCAGCCCTGACAGAGCTCCTCAGCCCAGCCCTGACAGAGCTCCTCAGCCCAGCCCTGACAGAGCTCCTCAGCCCAGCCCTGACAGAGCTCCTCAGCCCAGCACTAACAGAGCTCCTCAGCCCAGCACTGACAGAGCTCCTCAGCCCAGCACTGACAGAGCTCCTCAGCCCAGCCCTGACAGAGCTCCTCAGCCCAGCCCTGACAGAGCTCCTCAGCCCAGCCCTGACAGCTCCTCAGCCCAGCCCTGACAGAGCTCCTCAGCCCAGCCCTGACAGAGCTCCTCAGCCCAGCCCTGACAGAGCTCCTTAGCTAAGTCCTGACAGAACTCCTCAGCCCAGCCCTGACAGAGCTCCTCAGCCCAGCCCTGAGAGAGAGCTCCTCAGCCCAGCCCTGACAGAGCTCCTCAGCCCAGCCCTGACAGAGCTTAGCTAAGTCCTGACAGAGCTCCTCAGCCCAGCCCTGAGAGAGCTCCTCAGCCCAGCCCTGACAGAGCTCCTCAGCCCAGCCCTGACAGAGCTCCTCAGCCCAGCCCTGACAGAGCTCCTTAGCTAAGTCCTGACAGAACTCCTCAGCCCAGCCCTGACAAGCTCCTCAGCCCAGCCCTGACAGAGCTCCTTAGCTAAGTCCTGACAGAACTCCACAGCCCAGCCCTGACAGAACTACTCAGCCCAGCCCTGACAGAGCTCCTCAGCCCAGCCCTGACAGAGCTCCTTAGCTAAGTCCTGACAGAACTCCTCAGCCCAGCACTGACAGCTCCTTAGCTAAGTCCTGACAGAACTCCTCAGCCCAGCCCTGACAGAGCTCCTTAGCTAAGTCCTGACAGAACTCCTCAGCCCAGCACTGACAGCTCCTTAGCTAAGTCCTGACAGAACTCCTCAGCCCAGCACTGACAGAGCTCCTCAGACCAGCCCTGACAGAGCTCCTCAGACCAGCCCTGACAGAGCTCCTCAGCCCAGCCCTGAGAGAGCTCCTTAGCCCAGTCCTGACAGAGCTCCTCAGACCAGCCCTGAGAGCTCCTCAGCCCAGGCCTGATAGAACTCCTCAGCCCAGCCCTGACAGAGTTGCTTAGCCTAGCCCTGACAGAGCTCCTTAGCCTAGTCCTAACAGAGCTCCTCAGCCCAGCCCTGAGAGAGCTCCTCAGCCCAGCCCTGACAGAGCTCCTTAGCTAAGTCCTGACAGAACTCCTAGCCCAGCCCTGACAGAGCTCCTCAGCCCAGCCCTGACAGAGCTCCTCAGCCCAGCCCTGACAGAGCTCCTCAGCCCAGCCCTGACAGAGCTCCTCAGCCCAGCACTGACAGAGCTCCTCAGCCCAGCACTGACAGAGCTCCTCAGCCCAGCCCTGACAGAGCTCCTCAGCCCAGCCCTGACAGAGCTCCTCAGACCAGCCCTGACAGAGCTCCTTAGCCCAGCCTTGACAGAACTCCTCAGCCCAGTCCTGACAGAGCACCTCAGCCCAGCCCTGACAGAGCTTCTCAGCCCAGCCCTGACAGAGCTCCTCAGCCCAGCCCTGACAGAGCTCCTCAGCCCAGCCCTGAGAGAGCTCCTTACCCCAGTCCTGACAGAGCTCCTCAGACCAGCCCTGAGAGAGCTCCTCAGCCCAGGCCTGATAGAACTCCTAGCCCAGCCCTGACAGAGTTGCTTAGCCCAGCCCTGACAGAGCTCCTTAGCCTAGTCCTAACAGAGCTCCTCAGCCCAGCCCTGACAGAGTTCCTCAGCCCAGCCCTGACAGAGCTCCTCAGCCCAGCCCTGAGAGAGCTCCTCAGCCCAACCCTGACAGAGCTCCTCAGCCCAGCCCTGACAGAGCTCCTTAGCCCAGCCCTGACAGAGCTCCTCAGCCCAGTCCTGACAAAGCTCCTCAGACCAGCCCTGAGAGAGCTCCTCAGCCCAGGCCTGATAGAACTCCTCAGCCCAGCCCTGACAGAGCTCCTTAGCCAGCCCTGACAGAGCTCCTCAGGCCAGCCCTGACAGAGCTCCTCAGCCCATCCCTGAGAGAGCTCCTCAGCCCATCCCTGACAGAGTTCCTCAGCCCAGTCCTGACAGAGCTGCTTAGCCCAGCCCTGACAGAGCTCCTTAGCCTAGTCCTAACAGAGCTCCTCAGCCCAGCCCTGAGAGAGCTCCTCAGCCCAGCCCTGACAGAGTTCCTCAGACCAGCCCTGACAGAGCTCCTCAGCCGAGCCCTGACAGAGCTCCTTAGCCCAGCCCTGACAGAGCTCCTCAGCCCAGTACTGACAAGCTCCTCAGCCCAGCCCTGACAGAGTTGCTTAGCCCAGCCCTGACAGAGCTTCTTAGCCCAGCCCTGACAGAGTTCCTCAGCCCAGCCCTGACAGAGCTCCTCAGCCCAGCCCTAACAGAGCTCCTCAGCCCAGCCCTGACAGAGCTCCTCAGCCCAGCCCTGACAGAGCTCCTTAGCCCAGCCCTGACAGAGCTCCTCAGGCCGGCCCTGACAGAGCTCCTCAGCCCAGTACTGACAAGCTCCTCAGCCCAGTCCTGACAAGCTCCTCAGCCCAGCCCCTGACAGAACTCCTCAGCCCAGCCCTGACAGAGTTGCTTAGCCCAGCCCTGACAGAGCTCCTTAGCCCAGCCCTGACAGAGCTCCTTAGCCTAGTCCTAACAGAGCTCCTCAGCCCAGCCCTGACAGAGCTCCTCAGCCCTGTCCTGCCAGAGTTCCTCAGACCAGCCCTGACAGAGCTCCTCAGCCGAGCCCTGACAGAGCTCCTTAGCCCAGCCCTGACAGAGCTCCTCAGCCCAGTACTGACAAGCTCCTCAGCCCAGCCTGACAGAATGCCTCAGCCCAGCCCTGACAGAACTCCTCAGCCCATCCCTGAGAGCTCCTCAGCCCAGCCCTGACAGAGCTTCTTAGCCCAGCCCTGACAGAGTTCCTCAGCCCAGCCCTGACAGAGTTCCTCAGCCCAGCCCTGACAGAGCTCCTCAGCCCAGCCCTGACAGAGCTCCTCAGCCCAGCCCTGACAGAGCTCCTTAGCCCAGCCCTGACAGAGCTCCTCAGGCCAGCCCTGACAGAGCTCCTTAGCCCAGCCCTGACAGAGCTCCTCAGCCCAGTCCTGACAAGCTCCTCAGCCCAGCCCTGACAGAGTTGCTTAGCCCAGCCCTGACAGAGCTCCTTAGCCTAGTCCTAACAGAGCTCCTCAGCCCAGCCCTGAGAGAGCTCCTCAGCCCAGCCCTGACAGAGTTCCTCAGACCAGCCCTGACAGAGCTCCTCAGCCGAGGCCTGACAGAGCTCCTAGCCCAGCCCTGACAGAGCTCCTCAGCCCAGTACTGACAAGCTCCTCAGCCCAGCCCTGACAGAACTCCTCAGCCCAGCCCTGACAGAACTCCTCAGCCCATCCCTGAGAGAGCTCCTCAGCCCATCCCTGACAGAGTTGCTTAGCCCAGCCTGACAGAGCTTCTTAGCCCAGCCCTGACAGAGTTCCTCAGCCCAGCCCTGACAGAGCTCCTCAGCCCAGCCCTGACAGAGCTCCTCAGCCCAGCCCTGACAGAGCTCCTCAGCCCAGCCCTGACAGAGCTCCTCAGCCCAGTCCTGACAAGCTCCTCAGCCCAGCCCTGACAGAGCTCCCTCAGCCCAGCCCTGACAGAGCTCCTTAGCCTAGTCCTAACAGAGCTCCTCAGCCCAGCCCTGAGAGAGCTCCTCAGCCCAGCCCTGACAGAGTTCCTCAGACCAGCCCTGACAGAGCTCCTCAGCCGAGCCCTGACAGAGCTCCTTAGCCCAGCCCTGACAGAGCTCCTCAGCCCAGTACTGACAAGCTCCTCAGCCCAGCCCTGACAGAACTCCTCAGCCCAGCCCTGACAGAACTCCTCAGCCCATCCCTGAGAGAGCTCCTCAGCCCAGCCCTGACAGAGTTGCTTAGCCCAGCCCTGAGAGAGCTCCTTAAGCCCAGGGCCTAACAGAGCTCTTCAGCCCAGCCCTGAGAGAGCTCCTAGCCCAGCCCTGAAAGAGCTCCTTAGCCCAGCCTGAGAGAGCCTTAGCCCAGCCCTGAGAGAGCATCCCTCAGTGCAGAGGTGGGGAACAGCCCAGCTTCGTTCTTTTTCCTGGCTGCGTTCTATTTACCTGCTGCCCACAAATTCAGGCATCGGGGCCCCGCCTGCACATACTCTTCCCGCCTTCTGGTGGAGCCACCGTGCCTTCTGAGGGGCTGGACATGTCTCCGTGGCATCCTCGTGCGAGCACCTTTCCATGCTGATCGACCCCGGCAAGAGGTTACAGTGAGCACCTCTAGTACCGAACGCCCTTGCGGCGGGGGGGTGAGTTTCGCCTCCTGTCCTGAGGGGCTGTGCCTAGGTGGGGGGGTCCCGTGCGGGAAGTACTTTCGCAGGACAGGCCCCCCTGCCCACCCCAGCAGCAACTCAGGCCCCTCACACCTGCCTTTGCCGCTCAAAGGGCTCCTTGCGGCCAATTCCCCGCACGCCTCGCCCGGCAGCTTCCTGCCAATTTCACAAGAACAAAACGTACGAGGTGCCGGGCCGAGCCTGTCTGGAATGTCTGGCTGAGGAGCAGGGACGGGTGGGGGCCGCGGACCACCCACAAGGATGGAGCTTTGCTCACACCCTGTGCCGCGCCTCCCCACAGCCCCCGGCCTCCCCGGCAGCGTCCCACATGCAGGACCCAGAAAGGGACTTAGGGACTTGTGGGAGGTCGAGGGGCAGCACCCCCGCTCCAACTGTGGCAGGTCGGGCTGGAGGGTGGACGGGCCGCCCTGCATGGGTGGACCCCATCACTGCGGGCCCCAGCCCTCCCCCACGGCTGCCTTGGTTCCTGGACTGTTGGGTCTGAGCAAGTCTGACGGTGGAGGCACAAACAACACCGGGAGAGAAATAGAATGCGCGGCCCTCACGCCGATGGAACACTCCCGGCTCTCAGCTGCCTCATTGTCTGCCACGCCAAGGCACGCATGCACACGCCGATAGGCACAGACACACGCAGACACAGGCATGTAGACACACACAGATACGCACAGACATGCAGACACACAGACACACACAGACATGCACAGACACACGCAGACACAGACATGCAGACACACAGACACACACAGACATGCACAGACACACGCAGGAACAGACACACGCAGACACAGACATGCAGACACACAGACACACAGACATGCACAGACACACATAGACACAGGCATGCATGGATAGGCACAGACACACAGACATGTAGACACACACATGCACAGACACACGCAGGCACAGATATGTGAAGACACACAGACATGCAGACACACACAGACAAGCAGACACACACAGACATGTACAGACACAGACATGCACAGATAGGAACAGACACACACACAGACACGCAGACACAGACATGTACAGACACAAACAGACATGCACAGATAGGAACAGACACACACAGACACGCAGGCACACGCAGACACAGACACGCACACAGTGTACAGTGCTCACTCGGACACACACGTGCATGCACTGACACACAAATGCACTCCACACATGTGCACACGTTCATGGGGGGCACAGAGACATGAAGTCATAAACATGTGCACATATATGCAATTCACACATGACCATCCTGTGTTCTCGATATGGAATGCACATGCGCCTATACATGTACCTCTATGCAAGATTTGCACACATGTGGAATGCTTGTCATGCTTCGCATGTATGCAAGTACAAGCATGTGATGCATACACAGTCTTTACACACATGATGAATGTGTGCCCATACATGCAATATGCATAAACCTATATGCTGATGTGCACACATGCCGACATGCAACATACAATGCCCACACACGTGTGTGTACACATGCAATATGTAAGCCTATATCTGTACATGCACACAGACCTACACATGAATGTAATGTACCTAAACGTATGCGTACAATACACGTATGCAGTCGGATATGCAACTGTGTGCGCATGTGTACATAACCATACACGTGTCTGCACACACATGTATTACCCATGACTAGGCATGTGCAAGCATGCTCATATCTGTGGCACATGCGTGCCTCTGCCCGCAAGGTCCACACACTGCTGGCTCACACACATGCACTCGTGCACGGTCACTGGTGTTTGTGTCCGTCTCCGGGCGCCCCGGCGAGTGCGTGCAAAGTGCCAGCACTTAGTGATCGGCCGTGACAGCCCCTGGCAGCTGGGCGGCCGAGCCTGGGAAAGATCTCTCTCTCCCCATCCAAGATTGATTTGGACGGACACCCAGGGCTCATTTAAGGAGCAATTAAAGGCCCTGATAGACTGTGGAGGGCGAGATGATGAATGCAAAGAGTCTTGTTTAATGGGGTCTTAAGTAAACTGCTGGTTAAAATGCCCATAGATCACGGGCCCGCCCCTAATTGGCTTCCTGTTCGCCGGCATGCGGCGTGCTCACAGGACTTACGTGCCTGCGCTGCCTCCCCTGCCAAGCGCCATCCATCAAGCCTGCGCGGCAGCTCGTGTGTGGGGGCAGACCGGGAAGGCCGCGCCGGCGAAGCTCCTGAGTGCAGCTCATGACGGCCTGAACTACTGAGGGGCAGCACCAGGCACGGGGCCGGAGTACGGCACGGGCCGCGGAAGGTTGATGCCAGGGGCCCGAAGGACCCGGGCCCACAGCCGCTGTCCCAGAGGGCCAGGCAGGACACACAGACTGAAGTCACGGACTTCCTCAGCCTGGAGCAGAGTGGGGGGACCTAGGCAGCAGTGATGGGTGTGGAGCTGGTGCGCCTGCAGGGCCAGGACGGGCTGTATGTGGTGGTATAAGGAGGGCCACAGGGTCAAGGCGGCCCCTGGGGTGGGCCTCCCCAGGACGGGCTGTATGTGGGGGGTACGAGGGGCCAAGGGACAAGGTGGCCCCCTGGGGTGGGCCTCCCTCCCAGGACGGGCTGTATGTGGTGGTGTAGGGGAGGGGCTAAGGGGCAAGGCGGCCCCTGGGGGGGGGGGCTCCTCCCAGGACGGGCTGTATGTGGGTTAAGGAGGGGCTAAGGGGCAAGGCGGCCCCTGGGGTGGGCTCTCCCCTCCCAGGACAGGCTGTATGTGGTCATGTACGGAGGGGGCTAAGGGGCAAGGCGGCCCCTGGGGTGGGCCTCCCTCCCAGGACGGGCTGTATGTGGTGGGGTACGGAGGGCTAAGGAGCAAGGCGGCCCTGGGGTGGGCTCTCCCTCCCAGGACGGGCTGTATGTGGTGGTGTATGGAGGGACAAAGGGCAAGGGGGCCCCTGGGGTGGGCCCCCTCCCAGGACGGGCTTATGTGGTGGTATAAGGAGGGCTACAGGGGCAAGGCGGCCCCCTGGGGTGGGCCCCCCCTCCCAAGACGGGCTGTGTGGTGGGGTACGAGGGGTTAAGGCAAGGCGGCCCCTGGGGTGGGCTCCCCTCCCAGAACGGGCTGTATGTGGTGGGGCACGGAGGGGCTAGGGGCAAGGCGGCCCCTGGGGTGGGCTCTCCCTCCCAGACGGGCTGTATGTGGTGGTGTATGGAGGGGCTAGGGGCAAGGCGGCCCCCTGGGGTGGGCCCCCTCCCAGGACGGGCTGTATGTGGTGGTGTACGGAGGGGCTAAGGGGCAAGGCGGCCCCTGGGGGTGTCTCAGCCCCCGGCCTGGTCCCTGTAAGTAGGGAGTCAGGACCCAGACAGGCTCACTCGTAGGAGCAGAGCACACGGGGCATGATGGGGCCGAGGTGCCTCTCAGCTGGCAGAGCTCCTGCAGAGGGTGGGCTCCAGGCCCCCCGCCCCAGGTTGCACCTGCTGCAAGCAAGATTTGATGGACGTATCTGGCACACTTTGGCGCCCCACAAGGGCCAGAGGACCCAAATTCCTCCCAGCAAGCTTCACGGCAGGGGGTGGGAATTAGCAAAGACTCAGAGACAGAGACAGAGAGAGAGAGAGAGATCAGGTAGAGGCAAAGAGCGAGAAACAGTGGTGAGAGGAGAGTGGGAGTCAGGGAACAGAGAGACAGAGACAGAGATGGACAGAAGCAGAGACGAAGACAGGAGAGAGAGCAGAGACAGAGGAGAGGGAGAGAGGAGAGAGAGGGAGAGGAGGGAGGGAGAGAGGAGAGAGTGAGAGAGAGGGAGAGAGAGGGAGAGAGGGAGAGAGAGGGAGAGAGAGGTAGAGAGAGGGAGAGAGAGGGAGAGAGAGGGAGAGAGATAGGGGAAAGAGAGGAGAGAGGGAGACGCAGATGAGAGACAGGAGGAGGCAGACAGGACCATTCAGAGGCTCTGTCCACCAGGGCTGACCATCCCCTGCAATTCCCTCCTGGAGATGGACCTGGGCCCCGAGCACAGGTGGGCAATGGCTCAGTCAGTCGGCCTGCAGCCTCGGCAAGGCCCAGAAGACCCGCCTAGTCCCTGCTGCCTGTCACGGGACACGGAACACCCGCCTGACACGGGACACGGAACACCCACCTAGTCCCTGCTGCCTGACACGGGACACGGAACACCCGCCTAGTCCCTGCTGCCTGACACGGGACACGTCTGCGGGCGAGCACGTGTACCTGCTCGTGTGCACAGCTAGAGGGGAGGGTCCTGTGTAGAGCCGGAGACCGCAGGGTCCCACTGCCTAGAGCCATGGTGTGCTATGTCCACACTCCCTGCTTTAGTCAGCACTCTACCTCACACACACACACACACACACTGCTTAGTCAGCACCCACACCTCACACACACACACACACTCCTGCTTAGTCAGTACCCAAGCTCACACACACACAGACACACACTGCTTAGTCAGCACCCACACCTCACACACTCTCACTCCCTGCTTGAGCAAGCACCAGCAGAGTGGCCTGGTCAGCACAGGTGAGCAAATGCAGGGTGGCCGGAAGCTACAGCCAGTAACTGGCATTCGATAATAGACAGAAGAACAGGGAGATACAGGGCAGGCGCTGCTGTGCTCACCACACATGTGGCTACTGCCCCGGCACCCCACGTGCGCCCTGAAGCCCTTCAGGAGTGATTCCTGAGCGCAGAGCCAGGAGCAAGCCCTGGGCATTGCTGCCATGACCCCAGCCCCACACAACACAGGAAAGACAACTACAACACAGGAAAGACAACACAACACAGGAAAGACAACCCCGCACAACACAGGAAAGAGAACCTCGCACAACACAGGAAAGACAACACAACACAGGAAAGAGAACCTCGCACAACACAGGAAAGACAACACAACACAGGAAAGAGAACCTCGCACAACACAGGAAAGACAACACAACACAGGAAAGAGAACCTCGCACAACACAGGAAAGACAACACAACACAGGAAAGAGAACCTCGCACAACACAGGAAAGACAACACAACACGGGTGCTGAAAGCAGGAACTGATCCCACCCAGGACGATGGGGGCAACAGAACACATCTGCTGGATGGAGATTCGAGGACAGGAGGAATCCCGAACATCCTGAGGAGAGCAGGATGAAGCCAGAGTGTGTGGTGAACGTCTCCGCTCTGGGCAGGAGGAATTTAAAAACAAGAGGCAGAGAGAAGACCTTACAGCCGGGCACCGTGGGGAATTGTGCTACACGGCAGGTGGGCATTGCAATAAATATTTAAACCTCCCTGTGCTGACGCGGAGACCTGGGCCCTTGCAGAGAAGAGCGGAAGGCAGGAGCTTGACCCAGAACCCAAAGATCTGAGCAGCTGCCCACTGCTCAAACTGGCTGAGCTTGACAAGCCCCCGCCCAGAAACATCCCCACCTGGGCAGGAGCTCCCGGGAAGCAACGGCAAACAGTTGGCAAGAATTATTGTAGATTTTGATACGAATAATGGCACGGTTTCATGCAAAACCACCCCTGCCACCACGGGCAGCACCAGCGTCCACTTTCATTCACAGTGTCCAGCGTCCACCTTCAGTCGTCCCCTCCCCTGCTGTGTGCTGGTCTTCTTCTAAACACCAGCTTGCAGCTGCTGTTGCCTTTCTGTATATTTTGAATAGAGGGAGCTGTGCCGAGGGCACGGTTGGAACACTTGCTCCGCACACGTCCGAGCTGGCTTCACCCAAAGCACTAAGTGATCCCTAGCATGGCCAGAGACGTCCAGCTCTCCAGCAGGGGGCCTTCAGGGGCGTAATCTGCCTGGGCGGGTGCATGTGACCTCACAGGCTGCAGGGGGACACATCTCAGACCCTCACCCATTCTCAGGGAAAGGCGGACACTACAGCCCTTCGGTGACTAGGGCTGAGCAGAGGAGCAGGGCAGGAGGCCGCAGCCAGGGGCATCCGGGATGGGAGGTCTAGGGGCTGTGACGGCTGTGACCAGACCCCGGTGTGGGGGGGTCACTCCAGACAGCCCCTCCCGTCCACGGGTGTCCTGAGTGTCAGGCCACAGGCCCCGTCCACGGAGATGCCCATTGGCTCTTCTCCTGCAGCCCGATTCCTGGGCACTGCCCAGGTGTGGGGCCCACAGCGGCGCCAAGGCCAGACAGGCAGAGACAAGGAGAGGGGCTGTCTGGGGGGGCAGACGGGGT